>JANIJG010005693.1:0-18795 GCA_024611175.1 Megaceryle torquata
CGCCGTGCTGCGGCCGGGGCGGGTCGGGCCGGGCCGGCAGCTCCGGCCTCGGGGGGGCCGCCGCGGGCGGGTCTCGGCCGCCGCCGGGCGGGCTCCTCGCCGCAGCTCGCGGGGTGCGCGGCCCGGGCGGGACACGCGCTGAGCACGCGCCTTCGTTAACCCGAGTGGTACTTTTTCTTGGCGGTCCCTCTCCCGACGGCTGAGGCGATGAGACGAAAAGTTGGAAAGGGTTTAGGCTAACTTTGCTTCTCACCAGCGGAAAGAAATCTTTCCCAGTCCCCGCAAGCGCTAGGAATCAAATCCTTGTGGTGTGAACTACTCTGATGCGCTTCCTGTGATCGTGGAGGCAAAACTGGCTGATCCTTTTTCCGAAGCCATGTTTTGCTCTTCCCTCTTCTGCTGAATTGGATTTCCCCGTGACTCTCCTTCCCGTATAGAGGAAGGATGTAGTCGGTGACACAGCAGGGGCCAGTCCCACCCATCCTGTACGAGCTCAGACCCCATCTACTCCATCTGTTGAGGTCAATCTGCGAGGTAAGGTGCCCCCACCCCCAGAAAAAGTTCGTTGAAAACCCGGGGAGAACAGCCTTTGCTGTAACCCCTGGGGTTCATTGGTGGGCCCTTTGTTTGGCTTTTCCCCCTCCACCCCCCCCCCCCCCCCCCCTTTTAGGGGTCTGGTTTGAAGATGCTGGTAGCGGTGGGAGGAGGGTTTGAATTCTTGTAGTTTAACCGGAGCAGAGAGGGTACTGTGTTGTTTCGGGCTGGCCTCCCCACCCTCGGTGCACACTCAGGATTGAAGTACCTTTAATGTCACTTTGTAGTGCTTAATGATATAACTTCCATCTTTTCAAAATAGCTGTATATTTCTAAACATAAAATATGGCCACAACACTTGTCCTGTGTGATATCATGCTATAAACAAAATCTCCACGTCTGGTTCAGGGAGCCTGTGAGATACAGATTGCTGGAGGCTGAAAGGAGTGTCCATTTCCCACGTAGGAGGCAGCATGTAATTCTAGTGACAACACACGGGTAACAAGGGTAAGAACAGGAGAAGCAGACAATGTAAATATAAGTGCATTAGATTTTTAATATGACCATGAACCAGCTCCTAACAGCAGTTCTGCATGCTGGCACTTCTGGAAAAATGCTCTTATGTAGTAATTGGAAAATAACTTGAGGATTTTGACAAATATTTTGCTGACTTTATCCTTGAGCTTTCCTTCTTTACTTTTCTTCCAGACTTAAACCCCAAGTCCTAATTCTTAAGCATATTCTAACAAACTCTGTCAGGATTCCTCAAGCTCATACTTTGACACCTCAGAGACAAGATCTATTTCTGGAGCACATTTGTTAAGTTCTTCCCCCATCCCTTTAGAACAGCTTACTTATTCTTTACAAATGTCCAGAAAAAGAGACTTTGTAGTCTTGCTGCTTTGATGCAGGATAGTGGGCAGTGGTTGAGGACTGTGGGAGCACTAAAACCTCAGATGCTTATCAGATTTTGGGGTTGCTGGAATGGGAGAATCCTGCCGTCTCCCTTTCAAGACCAGTCTAGTAAACTGGATTTTCTGCTGACAGTTGAGTTTTCTTGTTACACTGTTGGATTTTATATTCATAAAATGATTAGGTGTAGCACAAAATAAGATGTTAATTAAAAATAAACCCTTCAAACCCCTACAAAAACCCCAAACAAACCCCATAGCAACTCCAGCCTCTGTGCAGAAGCATAACTGTGTGTAGTTTCTGGGTGTTGGAGCAGAAGAATCCCCTTGGTTGTCCTCAGCTGCGTGTAAATTTGATGGTGGGGCTGGGATTTTAGCTGATATTTTGGGTGTGTGTCTGGCTGTGGCAGGGAAGGACCATCACCTGCTGCTGTGGTAGGTGGCTGGGTGCATGTTGTGGGGTGGTGGGCAGAAGTGACTGCTCGCTACTGGGCTCTCTGTTAACGCCTGAGACTTTGCTGTGAGAGCTGGTGGTGGGTCCATAATCCAGATGGGAGGCTGAGGATTGCTGTGACAAGCAGGAGACAAGAGCGGGGTGTCAGGAGAGAGATGTCCTCGAAGAGAGAAGTTCTGCTGCTGATGCACAGGCAAGGACCAGAGTTGTTCTGCCAGAGACTAATCATCAGCTGATGGAGATGTTCATTTTCCTTGTGGCTTTAGTCACCCATCTGCAGAAGGTAAAGGAAAGCAGCCACTTTCTCCTCCTGGGCAGCCTCCTTATTTTAACAGACCACAGCTGCATTGTGGCCTTGGAACAAAAGAACTCATGTTGTTCTTTTTGAGGAAAGGGGGCTGCCCCCTCTTAGTGGTAGAGAGCTCTGCCAAAGCTGACATTCATCTTTAGTCCACTAATTATAGCCCCTTTTCCTAACCCTGTCCAGTGCTGTTCTACCTTTACTTGTGTGCAGTGGGCCTCCAGAGAAATCAAAATGTGTACAGTAAATCCTCAGAGGGGGGAAAAAAATTGTTGTCTGTGTAGCTGAGAGAACCTGTAACTGTCCTTGTTCTTTATCTCTTTGCTCTTGTGTATGAATCCCCTTGTGTAGCTTAGCCTGTGACAGAACAGAAATTTAGCTCATCCCCTTGTTTTTCTACCTCCCCAGCATGTGAGTGATGTTCTCACCGTGTTGGGGTCACTGGTACAGGAACCTGATTGGCGAGGCTGGGAGGGCCAAGAGAAGAGAGCCCTGGAGCTCTCCTCAGCTCCCTTTCTACTAATGCCCTGCCCACCCCTGCAGCACTGTGATTGCAGCCATCTAGAAGAGATGTTTTGATGGGCATGGGAGGGGGGTTACTCCACTGTTCTGAGGACATCCCACGAGGAGGGGAAAAGCAGACGATCCCGGGGAGTCTTGACCACTGATAGCAGTTGACAGTGTGACAAAAGCAATAGTCTGGAGAGGAGATCTAATTAATGTCTATAAATACACGAGGGTTGGGCATCAAGAAGGCAGGGACAACCTCTTTGCACTCGTGCCCTGTGACAGGACAAGAGGCGATGGATTCCAGCTGGAGCACAGGAAGTTCCACCTCACCATGAGGAAGAACTTCTGTACTGTAAGGATGACAGAGCCTGGAACAGACTCCCCAGAGAGGTTGTGGCATCTCCTTCTCTGGAGACTCTCAAGACCTGTCTGGATGCTTCCGAGTGATCTGCTCTAGTTCTGCCCTGCTCTGGCAGGGGGGTTGGACTTGATCTTCAGAGGTCCTTTCCAACCCCTACCATCCCGTGATACAGGGATTTCCTCCTTCTGCATCTTCCTGCTCTGTGGGTGGGATTGTGGGTGGCTGTGATCTCGTGCGTCACAGCCGTTGGAACTTTCACTGTAGTTCCTCCTGGTCTCCATTGTCTGCTGGTACTGCAGCTGCTGTGCCCTTTCTGTGCGCCATGTGTAGTAACCAGAGATACTGTTGTGGCCAGGACATGTGGGCCTGGTGTTGCCTGGTTGCCATGTGCAGAATAGATGTACAGATGCTGTTCTGTATGGTGGATCACTCATGAGTTGTAGCCTCCAAGATATAGGGTTAAATGGTCTTTTGGCACTGTAGATGTCATCTGAGAAGTGATGTGGTGATGTGCAAAGCACATCTTCATTGTCCTTGAGAACTCGACTGGTGTTCTTGGCGACTCTGAGCCGTAGCTGACTGGCAGTCCTTCATCAGCCCGTAACAGGGTGAATCAGGCCATGTCGAGCCACGCCTGGTGGGAATACGCTTTTGTTTTGCATCTTAATGAAATTAATGTTCATTGCTGAATTTGTTTGGACTCCCTTGTGGTTGGATGGAGCAGGTCGCTTGCTTAGCGTGTAGGTTCACTCTGCCTTCTTCACACCTTCCCTCTGTCTTCATTGAATGACATCTTGCAGTTTTTCTGAAGTGAGAGCTCTGGAAGGTCTGTGTTTGTGTCTGTCCTTGAACCGCTGCACAGCGAGCTCTGTTGGGTGCTCCCAGCACAGGCTGGTAGGTTAAAGAGCATCCCACAGCCCTGCCTTGCACTGTGCTGTGGAAACACCTCTTATTCTCTGATTTTCCACATGCACTGTTTCCTTGTTCCTTGTGTTGCTCAGTTACAAGCTTAGAGGCTCCTTTGCCTGCAGAAGACAAGAGGAGTGAAAGCACCTTCATAGTGCAGTTTGTAGGGTGGCCAGCTCAGGCCCTGTGCGGGAGGAGTTAGGCTTGGGTGCACATTGCCCAGTGGTTGAGCAGCCTGCAATTGGTCTTCAGCTTCTTGCTGAACTCTTGTTTTGAGGTTTTTTTTTAGCTTTATTTCTTCTGTCTCCTTCAGATGGGGAGGGGCTGCATTTTGAGTGGAGGAACCCATTTGCTGGCCTAACCTGTCACTTGGGGAGGTTTTGCTGCTTCCCAGGAGCTTCCATTCTGGATGTTGTAGAGATGCTATTGAGGCTCACTTGGCCATATGACTGTTGCCCTGCTGCTTTTCCATGTAGGCACCAGTGGTACTGGCAGTGGTGACCTGAAAATGATCAAACACGACTGTGTGGCTCTTAATGGTGTGGAGGCCCTGGTGGTGTGGGGAGGGGTTTGAGAATGGCTGAGCAGGTCCTGCAGAGAGACACTGGATTGCACAACCACTGTTGGCAGCAGCGCTTTGGTTTGGAACTGTCTTTCAGGATTGACTACTGCTTCAAAGAGGCAGAATGCTGCTGACTAAACAGGGCAAATGGGTATTTGCCAACAGGGCTGGTCAGCCTCCTGAGAACTTTAAATGGGGTGATGGGGGAGGGAGAGGTGGTTCTCAGGTGAGATCCAGTGAGGAGGTGGTAGATGGGGTAAGAAAGGCCTGGGGTGGTGTGAACAGAAAAAACACAACAGAAAAAGGATGAAGTACCCCCCCAAGCATAGGCATGTAAAGAGGGAAGAGCCCCAGGCCAGCCTGTGGGGAAGGCTCTCCAGCCCTTCTGGGGAATCCAGGCGCAGGTGCCTCTGAAACGCCGGTATCACTGACAATCCTGTATCACTAACAATCCTGTATCACTAACGTGTGCAGCCTGGGGAACCAACAGGGGCAGGGAGGAGCCTGTGGGCAGTTTCAGAACTGGGACCTCCCTGGGTTCAGGGATGGCTCACAGGACTAGAGTGCCATGGTAGATGGCTACAGGCTTTTCAGGAGGGCGAGTGAGTGTTGGGAGCGCCTGGAGATCTGCTGAAGGACAGGGTATAGAGCTAGCAGAGTTTGCTCGACAGGGTTAGTGGGGAGACTGAGAAGGGTGATCATGGTGTCGCCTGACCTGACCAAAACTGAGGTAAACAAGGCTGCCTCCAGTCAACTGGAAGAAGCCTCATATGCACTGGTCTTTGTGGTCTGCTGGGCCTAATACTTTGTAAATAAGGAGGAACTGTTCAGGAATGTAACAGGCAGGGCTGTGCCCATGAGATCGTGAAGCTCAAGATCATGAGAGGGTGGAGCAGAGCAAAAAGCAGGACCACAGCCCTGGATATCAGGAGAGTAGACTTGAGCCTCTTCAGGGCTCTGCTTCTAGGAATCCATGGGTAACAGCCCTGGAGAGAAAAGGTGTCTGTGAGAGCTGGTTTGATAGTCAAGAATAACCTCTTCCAAGCTCAAGAGCAGTCCATCGCAACAGTCAAGGTGTGGAGCAGAGGTGGCAGGAGTCTGGTATGAATGAGCCAAGGAGGTTCTGACTAAACTCAAGTTGTAAAGAAGGTTGATGCACTCGATGCCTTCTTCTGGTCAGACCAGGCTTCTGCAAACCCAGCCCTCTGAGACCAGAGGGGGAAGTCTGGTGCAAGGAAGATTTACTGTTGGTAGAGGAGCATCAGGGTAAGGAACACTTAAGCAAACTGGATAGAAGTCTGTGGGACCTGATGGGTTTCACCCATGAGTGGTGACTGAACTGGATGGCATCATTGTAAGGCCATTCTTAGTTACTTCTGAAGTATCATGATGAGTGGGAGGGGTTCCTGAAAACTGGCTGTGTTTTTTTGGTGGGTGTTGTTTGGGGGTTTTTTTTGTTACCCTTGGTCATGTGCTTGTTCCCTGCTTCCCTATGGAAAAGCCATACTGTGCAACTCTGTTTTTTCTCCACTCAGTTGTGTTTACACATGTATGCCCCCCTCTTCTGGCTTTTGTTCGCTGGATCTGTTGGCAGTACCTGCTCCCTGGTTGAGCAAGTCCAGTAGGCTGCGAAACTTATTTTACACAAGTTGTATAGATTCTTCCTCAGTATGACTCTTACTCGTGTGCCCTGTAATTCTGTTCTTGGGGTTAATGTCTGCTGTGGACTTCAGAGTTTAGTGATCAGTAGGTCCTGGGTTAGAAACTGGCCATTCTCTAATTCTCTGGGATAAAGTGAACGCAAAATGAGAGCTTAAATAACGATTTAGTTCAAAAAGTGGCCTTTAGAGAGCTGTTAATACTTTCTACACACGAGGGTTTGTTACTGCTTGTTTTGTTGATCTGTTCTGTGATACTTTGAACCGATGCTTAAGTGCAGAAATCTCTTAAAGATTCCTCAAGTACAAATGTAAGTAAAAAGAAAACCTCAAAGGTGTGTTCTCACTGCATTTGTTTGGGTTGTTATTCTACATAAACTGATCAGCTCGGGGCCCTAGACTCTCCTGTGTGCCTTTTTCATCAGCAGAGCAAGAATTACTTTCTACACCATTCATGAGTTGTTCTTCAAACTTCATTTTTTGGCTTGCTGCATCATGCTGTGATCAGAAGTCATGATCAGTGTTGTGTGGTTTTTTTCTCATCTGTACATGACCTCCGTTTCTTGACAAATGCTTTACGATGCCTCATCCTCCTTGCTTTGATCATCTTAAAATATTTTGTGTATGTGGTCTTGTTAGCATACAGTCATGTCTCTGTGCAGTGTCTTTCTAGAAAGATTTTGCTCTTAGCAGCCTCTTCACTTGCTTTATCAAATCACTTGGTGTGCCCTGGGTGCCCCACTGAAACCATTACAACAGCTGTAGACTTCAAGGGACTTCTCTTGCTTCTGTGAGGATGCAGAAAGCAAGTCAGCTGGAGTTCTTGACAGTATCTTGGCAAATGTGCTCCTGTGTGCTGCTGAGAACCAGGTGAAGAGCTGCTTTCCCTCTTGTCATTCCCCTGGATTAGCCACTCGCTACTAGTGTAGGAAAAGACAGCTCTGGTGTCACCACCTGGGTGACAGTTTGGGCTAACTGAAACCTCTTGCTGACAATGACAGCATGTCTGCCTCCCTGACCTCCTGTAGCATCCCCGCTTTCCTCTGTAGCTGGTGGTCAATAATCCCTCTGTAAATCAGTGTTGTTTCTGTATTCTGAATGCTGCTTGCACTTCTCTTTTAAACTTATTTTAAAACATCTAGAACCTGGTAGAAGTAAGGAAAAAGTGACAAATAAGCAGAGCAGCAGAAAAATTTATGACCAGGAGTAAATCTGGAAAAGAGCTGAGAAGAAACCTGAGGTCTCCACATCATGAGTTCAAACAGATTTGTCTAGGAAGTAAATATTCAGCATTTCTCATAACATAACCTAAAGGCATGAAATTAAATTATCAAGCAGTAGGTCTTAATCCACCAGTTGTGTTGTATGATGCTCTGATGTCGTGGATACCAAAAGCTGAAGAAGTTTACAAAAGGATGAGAAAAGTTAACATTTGACTACTGGTTTGGTGGTGGGTTTTTTGGTGCCTGGAAACAATTTTTGGCTCAGCTTTAATTTTGATTTTTAGAAGTTTGGAGTATATGTGAGTGAAGAATCATGGTATGTTTGCCTTGTTCTCTCTACTTCTTCCCTTCAGCATTTGCTACCAGCTGCTCTTCTTACTGGCTTGCACTGGAAGGATTGGCACAGGCTCCGAGGATGAGTTGTATCTTTCTCAGATGTGGAGAGCAGGAGACTGAGTTGTGTAACCCAAGCCGGGGGGGGGAGAAGAAAGAAGGAATTTGAATTGATAGAGTCTACTGATAGAAGATGTCTGAAGACATCTTCCAGCTTTGTCGTGTTATCTCTTGCATCCTGTATTCTTTGGGAGTGTTTAGGGACAGGCAGACTGTCTGGTGGCACTTTTCAGAAGTCTGAGACAAAGAACCAGAAATGGGCTTCACAGTTGACAGATGCCCTTATTCGACTTCCTTCTCCTCTTGTTGTGGATACTCACTGTTGTTCCTACTGACTTTTTTCCCCCCTTGTTCAGAAGGTGTGGGTGAGGCTTATCCCGGGAGGTCCTGCTTTGGTTTAACAGCATCTCTAAGAGTGGCTGCAAGCGTTGCTGTATTAGAGACCAAAGTGTGCAGTGCATGTAAAGTGATTAAAAAAGGGAGTGGGCAGAAGAGTGTCTGTAGAATCAAAACAAAACAAGATCCTACGTGTACACTAAACAGAGCACTTGTGGGACTGTACCTCTCTGGAGATGTTCAGAGTCAGTAGACTCTTAAGTTCCTTTCAGCAGAACAGAATTTGAGGCGTGACAGTGTCAGGGAACAGAAAGATGTACCAGTGTTTCTGTCGGTGCTGGGGTAGGAGGGTTCCAGGGGGTAACCGTTCTGGGCTAGAAGTGTTAAGCACTTAATTCTCTATCACTTAAATTCAGGCTAGTTCAGCTGAGCTGGCACTACTTACTTTCCTTTGAGCCTAATCCTGCCATTGGCTCTCTCTTCTCCACTTGAAAATAAGCAGGATTTTTTTTTACTAGTTTGACCATTAGTGGTTTTTTTACCAGTGTGACCATCTAAAACTCTTAACAGTGTTATAATGAATCCACAGTCTCCGTGCATCCTGTTAGAGTTCTGGTGAGGGGTTTTCACAGCTTTCTTGTGGTTTGGTTTTTTTTTTGCAATGATTGACGGCGTTACTGCTCCCAGCTGTCTCCTGCCTCTCTGCTGGAAGCTGCAATGTGTCCTTAGAATCATAAAGGTCTTTTCCAACCCAAATGATCTAAGATCGTGTCCGATCGTTAACCAAACTCTGCCAATCCCCCCACTGAACCATGTCCTGAAGCACCATACCTACACAACTTCCCAGTACCTCCAGGGATGGACGTCTTGGTGAACGTCACAATCCTATCTGTCTGCTCAGTGCATTAGCTGAAAATTCAAGTGAAAGTGGCTTTTTTGACTAACCCTCTGGACTCTGAATTAGACCTCTGTGTTTTCTCCTGTTTGTTACTGGAGTAAGAGCAGAGAAGAGGTTAAAAACACCTCCTAAACTACCACAACTGGTTATGCCATGAATGAATCAGTCCTTTTCTAGTTAAGAAGCACAGTCTCTGGGTCCCTTTTTACCAACAGGTTCTGAAACTGCTCTCATCATGCAGTTTTTAGCTCCATCTAGCTCTCTTCTCTCCACGCAGGAATTGCACGAAGTGTTTATTCTCTGTTCAGAATGCTGTCCTTTTGGTGTTGTAGTGTCTGTAACGCCTCAAAAAGCATAAATTATTGATGGCCTACTCTAAGTATCACAACACTAACATCATTTTATAACAGTATTCACAAAAACCCAGGGAAAAAGGCTTGCTTGCTTTGTACTTTGACATGCAATTTCAGTTTATGCACTGAGTACCGGGAAGGGATTTGTCCTTGCATCCTGCATGAGATTTAATGTGTGTCTCTGAACCTCCCTCAGCACAGCCCCAAGTTCCTGGTACCTGTCCCAGGGCAAGGATTTTAGCACATGCAAGAGCTGAAGGGCAGATGATCTAAAGAAGGGCTGGCATCAAAGGAGCGTTGTAGATGCAGCACCTGATGGTGCTGAATCAGGGCTTGGCCTTTGGGCAGTTGCATTTTGTACTGCAGTTTGTAAATCCTGTTTTTTCACTCATGGGTCATCCAGAATGAAAGGCTTGACAGCCTTAAGTTTATTTTTTTTAAATTTTATTTTCTCCCCTTGACACCATGGAGTGCTGTATGAAAGAGTTTAGCATAGTCAAGGCACACTTCATAGAACCTCCTCAGTCTTGTGACTGATAATCCAGAATTGTGTTGGCTTGTGTCACAGACAGCCTCTGGCTATCTGCTGGGTGTGTGGAAGAACAAAACAAACAACCCAAAACCCAACAAAACCCCCTAAGTCAAATAAAGCTGGAAAGGGTTAATTCTTTAAAGGCAACCAGTAAGACTGCAGGGATAGAACCAAGTTGTTCCTGGTGCGTGGTGTGCTTGTAAACTAAGGCTTCTCGGCCCTCCTGCTGTCACATTTCAGTTAATTTCAGAAGTTTGGTGAGAATATAGTCTATGAGGAACTTAATTATATCCCGACTGCTTTTAATCAGTCTTTTTGAAGACCAGATGGTTGAGTCTGTCATCGCTGCCACTCTGATGTTGAAATAGGCACTCCTGGAATAGCACAGTTTGCTTTCTTGTTTCTACATCTTATGCTCTGTTATGAAATTTCTCTTCCTAAAGTTGATACATTCTGCTTTTGGCTCTTCTCCCTCCCTGATTGCTCTGGTTCAGAATTTACATTAGTAATAGCCCTTTTGCTATCCTTTTGTAGAAGCAATAGCAGTGACCTTCCGTGGCCTTGACATTTTAGCTGATGGGCCTTTCAAAGAATCTTGCATTTTAAAATGAAAAAAAAAAAAGGTGTAGAAGACTTTGAGGTGCCTTGATGCAATCTGAATAGCTGATTAGGTCATATATTGAGCTGGGACAGGGAGAAGTTTGTAGGTCCTTATCCTCTGAGGTAGAGAACAGGAGTGGAAGCTCATCTCTGAACAGTTCACATTTCTGTAGTTGATCTAGTTTCAGATTCTTTTTAGCTTTATAGTGCAAGAGCAGCAGAGTTAAATTTGGCCTCGGACTTATTTCAGTAAAATCTTTTTAAGTGTTAAAAAAAAACAATAAAAAGGCCCCCCAAAATAAACCTCCCAAAGCAGCACTATTGGAAATGAAGGTGAATAATCTAAGATCTGATTGTAGGATGTACTGACTGCTTCTGCTGCTCTCTTTGGAAGGCTTGCACACTTCAATCCTATATTTTGCTATATCCCATTGGGAATAAAAATGTGATCCAGTCCCAAAGACAAGATTTCATCTAATTGAGGTGTAAATTATCTGAAAATGTTCACTGTCCACTGTTCTCAAACAACAGAAATCGTATCACACCCCTTTTTCAGAGGAGGCTGTGTGAAACCTGGTGCTGTGGCAGTTCTTTGATAGTCTTTGAGAGATTCTCATATCTAAATTTATTTTTTTTTCTCCTTAGGTGAGCGGAATCAAGAGTCTCTATGAGTCTGAACTGGCTGATGCTCGGAGAGTTCTGGATGAAACTGCTAAAGAGAGGGCCAGGTTACAGATTGAAATTGGCAAACTGGGAGCAGAACTCGAGGAGTTCAATAAAAGGTAAGGAAAGTGCTCCATGACTACTTTTTTTTTAAATGAAATGGGCAATATTTGCAGTGGGAATAACACTATTGATGCTTCTTAAAATGCCTTTTGGAAGTGTTGCAGATCATTGAGAAGATCCAGGCTTCTCAGAGGGAAATTCCTCAGCTTGTCGGTACAGCCGCTCAGAGCAGATGATCCCACCAGTATATCCATAAATCTGGTTTGAGATTTAAGATTAATAATGTGATTTGAGCAGTTTGGGACATCGAGAGGCTGAAAGGTTTGCTCGTGCCTTTGTCTGTCCTACTGATGTCAGCGTGTACATGTGCAGCTGCTTGATAGCTGGATTGAGAAATTGATCTTGATTAAAACTGACCCATCTGAGAAAGGTAAAATTTTAAACGTTTTCACTTTTATTGTCTGGGTCACTCTATTGACTGATGGCAGAAAGAAAGGAAAAGGGTGGCCCTGAGCAGTTTAGGAGTATGGAAGCAGTGTTGCCTTGAAAACATGTGAAGATACAAAGTAAGGGAATCCAAAGTGTATCAACTACACATTAAAACCCTGTTGTCCAGAGTGTGTTGGAGAGAATTTGCCTGATAAACCAGCTACTGAAGCCAAGTGTAATCCATTACTTCTATTCCCACTAGGGAGGTTTTGTAATCAGATACTGTTTAGCAGTTGAAACTTCTCCTGAAAATGCAGTCTGTGAAGTATGTGGTGGCAAAATTAATTTTTTTAGGGTTCTGATCGAATTTTTGGTACCTATTTTAATAGATAAGATTTGGGAGATAGAGAATTTTCCTGAGCATGTCAGTGTGTACATCACCTCTATATAAATGTTGTTGGCCTTAAAATTGCTTTGAAGCCAGCAGCGCCAGTACAGGCCTTCTCTAAGTCTCTCATCTCCCTTCATTTACATCTTACCAAAGGAATTAAACATTTCCCTTCCTTGTGTTGGTTGGTTGTTTGTTTTTCAAACTAGTTGTTTTAGGATGTTTTTTTTCTTTATAAACTTCTCTATCACTGAGTCTTACTGTTCTGTGCTGGCCCCTGTTGTTAAAGTCAGCCATTGGAAATATTCAGTGGACTTTGCCCCTAAAATAGCTGTCCATATAAATTGGCTATAGCATGAGCTATGAGTAAGTCACTGTAGAGCCTGCTGAACTCTGTGGACAGTCCGTACCAGAAGATGTGCCTGCATGTGCAAAGGCCACCTCTCTGCTGAAATCTCTGGGCTCACTCAGCTAGGCCTTTGTTAACCATTAAGAAACCCTGTGGTAACCAGGTCAGACATAAACCCCTGAAGTTAAGTGAGATGAGTCTTACTCAGCCTTGCTCTGAGACTGAGTTCCTTCTTAAAAGCCTCAGGCCAACAGTCTTGGCCTTTGTTTCAGACAATGTATCTTGTGTGGCAGCTGGCTTACATGCCCATGGAGGTTGTGTCTCTGGTCTTGGTGACAGCAGATATTCTGCTCGCCTTTGCTGTGGTGGAACTTTACCCTCCCAGAAGACTGCTGAACCAGACCTGCTCTAGTGATTGGTGTGCCTTCAGTCATAGCAGGGGGAGCTTTGATGGCCTCATTAAGGAAAGTCTCCTGTCCTGGTGTTTATGAAGTATCTTCTTATTGTTACCAGTGTCACAGGTCTCCAGGTCAAGCAAAACCTGGCGGTGGACACGTGCAGGCCTTGTCCATCTGCTCCTTTTAGCAGTGTTCCTGCTTGAGCTTCAAGCCCCCAGCTCTGGGTTGTGTGACTGGCTTCCCACAGCTTGCTCTGCCTGCCACCCCATGCGGTCACTGAAATATTTCCCTTGAGCAGACTTGGCTGCTTTCTGGAAAAGAGAGCTTGGGGGGGTTCCCCTAACCTGGCATTCTTCAAAGAACATTGGCACATCTTGGCAGACACATCGACTGCAGCTTGTAACTTCCAGGCATCTTGGAGGACCCCCCCCCAGAGCAGGTTACACCTCTATAAACCTTCTGTCAATTTTTTACAGAAAACCAGAAGAAAGAAACCAGGCTGAAATTACAAACCCAAGCAAGAATGTGAATGAAAACAGCTTGGGGTGCCTTCCAGTCAGTTCATTAAGGAGCAGAAGTTACTTGTCACCGTCAGGAATTCTCAGTGGTGCTTTGTCAAGCTGCACATTGAACATTCCTGTTCATTCCCATCTCCCTGGGAGTGCTCTGCCTGCTGCCTGGCTGCTGCAAAGGCAGGAGATTCCCCCTCCGATGGTCTGCGGCACGCGCACCGTGGCTTGTTTCGCTACGTGACGCGTCGTTCTGGGGGGGTCTTATTTTGAAGACTTTCTGGTTGCTCCTAAATAGTCTTTTTAAGTAGAAGTCATGGTTTGTCTGTATGTCTCCTGCAAGCTGCTGAGCTTGAAGACACCACACATATGTTGTGGAACAGGATTTACACCGACAGATTGGACCAATGGTGAAGAAAAATGTTTTACAGTTAAATGCAAAGAAATTCAGAGATCTACACCAAGGAATGGAGAGAGCACAGGAGCATATCACAAAATAAGTGTGCTAACTTCTTCTATAGTTAGCAAAAAGATGCCCTTTGTGAAGAAGCATATAAAAAAATCTGGTGTGAGGCATACCAAGGAAGCAGGATGATTGTAAAATAATTCCAGGTGTCACACTTTGTTAGGGTTACAGGTAAATTAGAAGTTGAAGAGGGACAGGACAAGTTGTCAGCAGTTTGAGAACCAAGGCTCAGGATTCAGGCTGGGGAGCAGGTTTGTTACAACCTAGAGCAGTGGTTTTCAGCTTTTCTTTTTTTTTTTTAATTTTACAAATATCATGTTTTTTTCCACATTGGGAGCTGCTGACTAAACACAGAGCTTTTTAAAGCCTATGGGTAGGAGGACTTAGAAGATAAGTTATTTCTGTGAGCCCTTAAAAGCGATTCACTGACCACAGACTGAAAACTACACATCTACAGAAGAGAATTTTGAGGAAAGGGAAGGAGAAAAATGAATTTGAAGATGGTTTAAGAGAAAGACAAAAAGCTGTTGCCTGTGTTCTTAGTGGTTTGACACTAGAATAGTGAGCCTCAGCTGCAGCAAGGAAGGATAACTTCACAGAAAACTTTTTTTTTCATAACATAATGCCCCACACCTAGAGAAGCTGCAGAAAGCTATTATGTTAGAGGAAAAGGTTGACAAATACTTGGTGGGCAGGAGGAAGATGATGATGATTTCTGAGTTGGATAAAACACCTCAATCAGATTTAAAGTGACCAGAGTTGCTTTGCTTGTAATGACCACTGCTGAAGAAATCCTGGTTTGTTCCTGAGAGGTGCCCACGTTTCCACGGTCGATTGCTTTGCTGTGTGTAGGAACACATCTGGGGAGTGGGCTTGGCCACATCAAGTACAAAACACTGTCAGTGCTCAGGGGCCTCTTTGTGTGACTCACCCACCCTGCTCCTCAGGGGCTGTACTCCACAGAGAGATGGCAGCAACTCAAGGTGCTGTGCAGCAGGGAGAGGAAAAAAAATACTCCTTGCACCTCCTGCATAAAGCAGCTTGATTGTCATCTCTTAGCTCTCAGATTTGCTTTCTTGGTTTTCCCTTCCCTGCCTGTGGTGTACTTTAGGCAATGTGTTTACAACACATTGGCACAAGCTGGGAGTTAAGAGGTGTCTGAGTACTTTTATTTGCTGCCTTTGCAGGTTACTCTGGAGCTGCCTGGTGGTACACTGTAATAACCAAAACTCTGCAGCATAACCAAGGCACGCTCAAGGTGTGTGCACCATGTTAAACATACTGAACTTCTGCTTTTCCAGCTACAAGAAGAAAGATGCAGATTTATCCGTGGCTCAGGGTCGCATTAAGGACCTGGAAGTGCTGTTCCATAGAAGTGAAGCAGAACTCAATACTGTCCTGAATGAGAAACGCAGCCTGGAAGCAGAGGTGGCCGATTTGCGTGCCCAGCTTGCTAAGGTACAGCAGCGAACGCCCCCCCCGAGCACGGGGGAGGCTGTGTGTTGTAAAATCTCTTTAGTTTCTGATTTGCACTTAGTCTGAGCCTCACTGCTCCAGCTCGTTTGCTGGTGAACTTTACCTGCCCTGCTTGCATATAAAACTGGTAAAGAATCTGTAAACCAACCAGAGCAACGTGGTGGTTTAAAAGTTTTGCTAGTCAAAAGCTTTTGTTCAAAAATGATTGGCGTTTTTATATTCAGGAGATGTCAGGTTACTAAATGTTGTCCTTCCTAAGGTCTTGCCTAATTTTAAACTTACACGGGAGTACCTGGTGGGGCTGCACTAACAAGACAAAGAACACGCCATGTACTGTGCTTGAGGAGTTGGTAATCCTCAGCTCTGTCATCTTCCTGTTTTAAAGTAACTCTACATTTTAAATAACTGATACACAGACACTGAAAGCTTGCTTTAAATATTCATAAGCACACACTCATTTCTTTTATTGGAATTATTTTTTGAAAATCAGTGGCTTGACATTAGCTTTGTTGTGAGCTCCAAAGATTGTCAAATGAAGACCATAAAGGGATTATGGGTGAAAAAGATGGATCCAGTCAAAATGAAATCTTTAAACTTCTTTACTAGGCTGAAGATGGTCATGCTGTGGCTAAGAAGCAGTTGGAGAAGGAGACACTGATGCGTGTGGACCTGGAGAATCGGTGCCAGAGCTTGCAAGAGGATCTGGATTTCAGGAAGAATGTGTTTGAGGAGGTATTCTTGACCTAGTAATCTTATCAGAGACTGCAGTTTGTGTAGCTCTTATAAGCTCTATAAGCAATTACTAACTAGCCCAGGTAGGGAAAATCAGTTTATCCTTGCTACATAGGGGTTGAGTAAATGAAATAGTTAAAGGTTTTGCAGGTTATGTGGTAAATAGCAGCAGAGCTGGCAGGGGAGCTAAGAGACAAGGGTATTGTTCTGTGGGCAGGTGAGTTACAGTAGCAGCAGAGTGCTGGGGGAAAGTAAAGTCCAGTTCCCTCTTTCTGGACCGTGTTTCATGGCCCTGCTCCTTACTTGCACCACCTTTGGTGGCAATTACCCTGCTTTTTCTAGGGGCACTTTCTGCCTCTTCAGGGAGTTGATTCCTAAACTGCGTTGATTCCTATAAGTTGGCTCATAGTGATTCTGGTGAGGACCAGAGTTTTTAGTCAGTATTTGCAATGTGCAGGTGGAGATTGGGAAAGGGGAGCACTTTCTCTCTATACAAGATGCAAAGTGTTTATTCCATCTTGTGAAAACCCTGACCTGTGGTCCTCCTGCAGCCTCACGCAGTTAGTGGCTGCTGAGCGATTACCTGCCACGTGCTTCTGCCCTTAGTGCTTCTGCCTTTCATCTCACCCCTGGTAGTTGTGATGTTTGGCTCACCATGCACAAAACCATCTCAGTCTGATTAATTAGTAAAATAATGAGAGGGGGGGTTGGGTTTATTTTAGGTTTTGCCAGTTTAGTGGCTGAGTTCTGACTGGAATCAAAGGAGTGCCCAGGCTGGATTAAGGGATGGGGCAGGGCTGTGTGGCTAAGGACAGGTGCTGGAGCAGGGGAAAGAAACCAACTGGCTTGCTCACCCTGAGCTGTGATCAGCTCAGCTCTTCACCTGATACTTTGTAGGCCCCCAAGATATTTTTGTTGCCTCTGGGGGGTCACTGGCAACAGTCACAGAGAGACTGCTTGCTAGTTTTCTTGGCATGAAAATTCACTGCAGAAGGGAAGGCTTCTCCCAGATCACATCAGGGCACATTGCTCTGAGTATGTGGCATCTTTCTAAGAATATTTTTAGATTTTCTTCTGCAAAATGACTTGAGTTGCTCTGAATTTGTGTTAGCCTGCTGTGACTCCGGGCATAGTTGTGCAAAGTCAGCTTTGCTTCGCTTGCCTCTTGTTCCTCCTGGTGGCCCTGTTGCTACCTTCAGGCCTCCTCCCAGCACTCAGAGCCACTCCCTTGGTGTTTGTCCTGCCCTGAAGGGAGAAATGATTTCTTGCTCATACCAAATGTTCAGACCTGGCCAGGCCTCTGCAGGGCTCAGCATGAATAAGTGCATGACTAAGTCTTCCCTCACCAGTTTGGGACCAGTGTTCTGGGCACAGAGAACTCAAAAACTTTTCTATCAATGAACATTTCTCAGTGCAAACTCTGACCAGAAAAAAAAAAAAAAAAAAATTGTGTCTTCAGAACAGCAGCTTGGGTTGCTGCTTTATTTAAATCTCATGACTAGAGGTCATCCAGTCTGTAGAAAGAGAGATCATCTACATGGGCTTAGAAGTGCAATTTGAAGTTCTTCTCTAGGATGATTATTTTTTCAGTATAGGTAATGGTCATAAAAGGTGTTCATTTTTGTCTGAATTCTTGTAGCTTGCTGTTGTAATGTAGGGATGTATCTTGAAGGAAAGGGTTTGTAGTGTAGCATGTGGAATTTCTTTTATGCAAAAATGAATGTTTTATTCTCCCCCCTTCTTCCCCATTTTGATTTTTGTAGCATAAACCATCTCCTTACTTAAACTAGATGTGGATAGTTTTTAAACCCATTTTCAGCTTGGATCACTTCTAAGAATTGTATCCTGCCAAATGAGAACTGTAACTCGCATCTGCTCGTACACTCAGCAACTCTCAGGATTAAATGCCTTTAGTACTGAGGTCCTATATACTAAATAATTAGCACTGAAATAGATAATTGTTGTCTGAATATAATTTCTTATACTGTTCGCCCTAACACGGGAATCTGGGGGGCTTTTGTGTGTGTAGGAAATAAGGGAAACAAGAAAACGACACGAACATCGTTTGGTCGAGGTGGACACCAGTCGCCAGCAGGAGTACGAGTCCAAGATGACTCAGGCCCTGGAGGATCTGCGAAATCAACACGATGAACAAGTCAAACTGTACAAGATGGAGCTGGAGCAGACCTATCAGGCTAAGGTAACCACAGCACTGACAGGAGGACCAGTTGGTGAGCTAAAACCATTGCCATCAGTCCTGCTGTCTTTAGGAGACAAGTAATTATCATCTGAAGAAGCTTCATCCCAGTGTTCAAATGCTGCCTCTGGTGTTTGTGTGCAGCTGCATGTCCAGGGAGGTTATGGCTGGGAATAGCTCTGGCCAAGAAGGGCTGGTTTGTGAGGAAAGACCTGGAACTGTCAGTTGCTTCAGAGGACACGGTGGGAGTAGAGGATGTCACGCAATAGTTGATCAGACAACTTCTGCTGTGAGAATGATAAATGTCTGAGCCAGGTCACATTTCAATGATCTAGCTTCTGGATTGGAAAAGTACTTCATGCAGTTGTGCCTTCACGGGTGGTGCAGAAACTTCAGGTGAGGTTTTGTCCCTTTTTGGACTAACTTTGGTGATGAAAAACATGGTATAGAAATTGGAAATCATAGAATCACAGGCTGCTTTAGTGGGAAGGGACCTTTCAGGGTCATCTGGCCCACCCACCCCCCCCTGCAGGGAGCAGGGCCATCTGCAACCAGAGCAGGGTGCTCAGAGCCCCGGCCAACCTCCCCTGCAA
>JANIJG010005694.1:0-18276 GCA_024611175.1 Megaceryle torquata
TGGAACTTCCTGTGTTTCACCTTGCTACCATTACCTCTTGTCCTATCACAGGGCACAACTGAAAAGAGACTGGCCCCATCTGAGACCCACCCTTCAGATATTTGTAAACATTAATAAGGTTCCCTCTCACTCTTCTCTTTTCCACTCTAAACAGTCTCGGAGGTCTCAGCCTTTCCTCATAAGAGAGATGTTCCAGTCCTTTAATCATTTATTATTTATTAATTATTTAATAAGTAAATAAAGCAGTAAAGCATGAGGCATTTTTTCATTTTTTCTCTGAGGTCTTGCATGATGTGAACGGGTTAAAACAGTTTTAAAAGAATGTGCAATTTGCATATTTCACTGCTAAATATGAAGGAGGAGAGCTGAAACAATGAGATACATTCCAAAGGCTGATAATACAAGAAAAATCTAACTTTCAGCCCCCAGTGGAGACCACTTGGGTAAAGCAAAACAAAACAAAATAATGTATTGTTTATGGAATTCATTGACGGTCATTCCAAAAGAAAGTGGTACAATGAAAGTGGAACAAATGACATATACGTATTTATGATGCAGAAAAAGTGTCTTCCTGCACAACCATTGAAGAATTACTCTGTAGGCATAGTCCATGAGTAGTCAAGGAGGAGAACTACAATTTTTTTACAGATCTTTCTATAACTGGCATACATTTTAATAATACATGAACAATTCTCACTTTAGTGTTTTGGCCACATGTCTCAGCAAGAAAACACCAATCATGGAATTTTGTGTAGAGTATCCCAGCAGTCTTCAGTCAACATATGTGCCCAACAGCAGGCACATCTGCTCAGTCAGGACCTTGGCAGCTGTTTTTGCTAGCTTAAGTCTCCTGCAAAGAGGAGGCCTTGAACAGTATTAATGTTTTCTGTACTTAACCCTCTGACAGCCCCTAGATCCATCATTAAATAGGTGCATTTCCCAGCTCTCCTGGACAGGGTCTTTGGCAACAGCAAAATCCTCCAACCTAGATATTTCTAATCCTCATCCTTGGTAAACTGGCAAAAAAAAATAGTCCTGCTGTCCTGAAGATGTCTTTAGAACTTTGAGAAGAATTTCCGAAGCCCTTTACCCATATAGTCCCTTCCTTCCTGCTGTGCAAGGGGGAAAGGGAATTTCAGCATATTTCTGCAATTCAGAGTTTCTGAAGAGTTGTCCACATGCCACCATCTACTGAGACAAAGGATACTTCATGTGGTTTTGGCAAAGGACTGGCAGTGGAAACCTCCATGATACCTACTGCTACCCAGTGGATGTGCTTGTTTTCCATTTGGAAACATTTTGTTGAGTAAAATCCTGGCTATGAAAGCTCCCTGGCTATTCCATTTCTATTATTTTTTTAGAGTAGAATGAAATGTTATGTTCCTGCAGCATGGCACAATTGCAGAACGTGCCTCTGCTCATTTCCTCATTAATTCCCTTAACAACCAGGCAGATTAGAACATTTCCATACTGAATCCCTTCAGAAAGAATTTACCTAAGTGGGTATCCTTTTCCCAAGAGAACTCAGCTCCAGGTTACTCAGAAGTTACTTGGTAATAACTGGGTGACAGACTCAGCTTCTTCTGTGAGCATGTTTTCTCTATCCTTCAGGACAAAAGTATAGAAGTAAATAGGACTTTGCAGAGGAACTGTGAAAAGACATCCACAGAGACCAATGGAGGTACTAAGGGAAAGGAAATGCACACATGTAATATATGTTACAATTGGTAGCTTTCAAGATTGCCTACAGAAAGAGGCAACAAATCTTTTGGTTGTCATTCTGAATTTTCTCCTTTGGAGAGACCATTCTGCATGTTTGGACACTGATATTTAATGTCTATGTGTAGGTGCCTGAAGGTGTCCATACGTACAGGCATTTAAGGTGCCACTCCTGCTGAGATCTACATGTACTACATCAAAGATCAGAAGTTAATGTGTAATTCAGGCAAAAAGTATTACTGCTTGACACAGATTTCCCAGTCTAGGACGTTTTGCTGCTTGTTGACTACTTGGTGTCTTTGTGGGATGTTTCTAAGAAGTGACAAATGTTCCCTAAAAACAGAACTACTTCTTGAACACCACCAAAGTAAAATCTAATCACATTGATTTTCCATCTATAATATTTCTGTTCTAGTTGTTGACACCAGTCCAACACAGGTGAATGAATTTAATATAAAAAGGGGAGTGTGACAGGAGCATGACTTGTAAGTTCATTTCAAATTTGGAATTCAAATCAATAAGAAAATCCTACAGCTTCATACCAGTTTAACACAGAAACAACAGTTTTGGTTTTCTTTCCCTCTCTCTCTCTCTTTTTTTTTTTTTTTTTTCTTCCCATAAATTGTAGGGTTTTAGATATTTTGAAATTGTTGTTTTGAAAGAAATGGAAACATTTCCCTCCATTTTGGCCTTCAGAATTTCTAAAAGTTCATTCCAGACTGAAAATGTAGAGACTAGACTGCTAGAATTTCCCAGAAAAAATTAGTTAAGAGTAAGTCAATACCACATCAGTCTTGACCCAGACCTGCATTTATTTATTTATTTATTTGTTTGTTTGTTTGTTTGTTTTACAGAGAGGAGCTCCCTAAAGGAAATTCTTCCCTTCTTCTGCTTGAAATCCTGCACAGTCCCAATTTCAGAGGAATATGTCATGCTCTGTTCCTTTTTTTCAGTCACAGGAACTGGTAGGGCATCCCCTTTTAAAAAACTGCCTGCAGGTTGTGTCACCTTGTGCTGTTTGAATGGATAAGGAAGTTTGTGATGGTTAGTGAGGCTTGTGTTATTGCAATGAAGTAGAAAGATTTGTGTGCTCTATCTTATATCCAATATAGTGCAAATATCGCTTAATTAAAAAGCAAATCATTCAAACATGGGCTACAGCAAAAATCCAAAGCAATAATCTCTAGCAGTGTCAGCCTCACACATAATTTCTTTCCCCTGCAATTTACCTAGCACCCACCAGGTTCAGTGAAGTTATCTGTTTTTATCAGCCTTGATTTGGTGACAGTACAAGTTTTTCATATGAGCCACCTGTTCTATAATAGCTTTTCTTTAACAAAAAAAAAGGTTTCTCAGAATGATAAAGCCATGGAGAGAAGTTTCTGAAATGGTCTGTCTGTCTGAGCTCCTGCTGGAATCATTCATCTAATGCTACTGGAATTTCCAAACAATGAGTTAATTAATTGTGCTGTACAGTTAATTAATGTGTGAGAGCTTTGGAAAAGTACATGCTGCATATATACATATTTACACATACACATATACATGTATATAAACACACACACATACATACATATAATTGTTTATCTAAGTGAACAGCAGAGTGTACTCCAGGGATGTTCAGGGCTGAAGAAGATGTTTAGGCATCAATGGCTTTGAAAAATCTACCACAGAATATTAGGAAGAGCAGTAAATCATGACAAGGAAATGTGGAGCTGAGGGTGTTATCACTGGGGCAGGATACATATGTGTGTCAGAAGTTAGTTGTTTCAGCATAACTGGCTTTAGGAAGAAGTGTTCAGCACTCTGTTAGGCCTGTCCTTAACAAATCCTAATGCTCTCTCATTTTCATGAACACCGCTCAATAATGTTTTCAGTAATGATGACATCCCAAGGCCAAATAAAAAAGAATATCACCTTATAAAGAGGACTGGAGCAGAAGCTGAAGTGTGGTAGCAATTTCATTCTTGGTATATCTCTGGGAAAAGGCTGAATGCATTCCAACCCAAACAGGGCCACTCACCTTTGTCTTCAGTACCTTCTTGCTATTGTATGTCACTTACCCTTTTGTGATAGTTCTTGTTGAAATACTCCTTTCTAAGCCTCCTAATTTACTCCAGCACATGCCATCCAGTTCTGGCATGCTCTTCATCTGTGATTTGTGTGAGCATATCACCATCAGCATGACTTCTAGTCATTTGCCTGCATATTCTTTTCTATCCAGGTGATATCATATTCCCTTAGGAAGGAGACAAGAAAACTTTCCTGCCTTTTTTTGGTTTCCTAAATTTGCAAGGAAGTAGAGGAGGTCATGCATAGATGGAAGCATAGTTGCGACCAGCGTAAAGGATGATGTGGGCCCAGGCTCTCCCACTACCATACTCCAGAACATAACTAAAACAGGTTTCTGGGCTGAGTTTTTTGACAAGGCTAGACACAGAAAGTTCCACAAGGAGGTGGCTGTAGGTTGTCCAGCATAATTTTGTTTTCTGTAGAAGCAACAAAGCTTCCAGAAAGTTTGGGACATTTAACTGCCAAGCTGGCATTATTCTGTCTTCCAGCTACAGGCACCATGGGGACTGGTCGAAGTGGGTGGCAGCTGGCAGACACTGGTGTTGACATGATATGATGACACTTTTAACATGATTTTAGGCCTTCAGGCATGGAAGGAGATGAGCCTTGGACCTCCAGCATGACAAGAGAGCTGCCTGCAGAAAATCACTGCAAAGAATCATGTCAGAACAGGTATTGAGCCTGAATATTTCACTTTCTCCAGGAGAAAAACAAAGCAGAGGCCAGCACAGACAGGTGTGTGAGCCTTGTTGAAATATGAATTGCACTCCAGGGATAGAGAACGCAATCTAAGGAAGGGTTTGCCTTGCTTTAGACCTGAACTCTGCATCGTGTCTGCTACCATTTCAAAAAGCTCCATCCTGCCTGTGATCTCTGTTAAGTCCCCAATGTATGTTTTAGAACCAGTAGTAATAGATTTCCAAAATAGGATTAAAATAGGGGTAAGCAGTATTAGCCCTACAGCAGAGAGCTGTGGTTAGATTCAGTGGGAGGGAGGGGAAGCCTAGAGATTGGAAAGGATTAGGGTTGCACCAGTATATCTGGTCATCATCTTGCTGTTCTGCTTTGATGTGGTTCTCTAGAGAAGACTGCAAGAACAGGTTTTGCAGCTATTGCTAGATGTGAACTTCTGAACAAGGAGGCAAATATGTGGAGGACTAGGAAAAAAACAACACTCAGTCTCTTATAAATCTTTAGTGCATCTGGCTCCTATTTAGTTTTGTAAATGTCTGGGTACTACAGAAATGGGCATGTAGTCTTGGACGTGGACCTTGCATGGCATGACTTACCAGAGGCAAGGGTTGAAATGCTCATCATCAGTCCGGTCATGAAGCTTGTGATGTGCCTTACCTGGAGTGTTAGTATTATTTTTATGGCACTCTGTTGTATTATATGCACATCTATGTGTCTAAATAAGAAGTGTCTTTTGGGGGGAGTTCTTGCATGTATGTAAAAGAAATGCATGCTGTATCAGAAACAATCTCAAGGGGTATGTCTAGCTGGATGTTTTGTAATCTGTTCATTGTAAACTGAAGGTGGACACTCCTCTGTGAACAGAGGCTGTTGGAGAGCATCCTCTGGAGCATACATTACGAAAAAATTCAGGCCCTGATGCAGGCTCTGTGCAAGACAGCTGAGCAGCCAGGATCAAGAGAGAGCATGCTCAGTCACTCAGTAACAATGCAGCAGGCATAGACACAGGGTGGACCAACATATTCAAAAGTTTGGACTAATTTCAGGACAGCTACATAGGCTGATGGAGTTGGCAAGATGGGGCAAGGTGCCCAAGGCTGCCTTCTCCAGAGCAGCACACTTCCCTGTGGAAAGGAAGCACTTCTTTGCCCAACTGACCTACCACAGAGATGACAGGATGTGCTGCAGAGGGGCCGATTCACTGCAGCAGGAGATGCGAGAGACAGCACCACTTTGCATCTCCACTGGTGCTAATCTCCCACCCCACAACCCTGCAGGGTGACTGCAGCTGTTGTCGACAGGACTGTCTGCTCCCTCTTTTGGTGTGGTCAGGGCTCACCCTGAAACATAGCCTCATGCCTCTTCTGCAAGATGAGCACCTGGGGAAGTACCTGGAGTCAGGTCATGACGAGCTGGGTCATGCTGACCACAGCCCTGTAGTTATCATCTAAGTAGATCAGGAGATGGATGACAGATTTCCTTCACCTTTTTAGAGAAAGGTAGCACAGACATAGATTGCTAAAGGTGTTTAGACACCTACGTCCTAGGTTTGGGACCAGCAGCACTTACCCAAGGACCCTGGAGCAGAAAACAAGTTTGAATCAGTTTGCAAGCTCTACCCAAGACCCACCTCATCCATCTCATTTTGTGCTGCACAAAACCTCACAGTTTTCCAAGTACCTGTTAAAGGCAACAGCTGTTCTCAGTGCTGGGAGCATCCCTTTTTAATTCCCTTGTTACATCTGTTAACTCGTTTGCCCTCTGTGAGAAGGAAAATGAATCACAGATGCCTTTTGTTTTCTAAATGTTAACAGCCCTGTGGAAATACCCTCATAAAATATTCATCCTATCCTGTTCTTCTAAATTAGATAGTTACAGTTCTAACAAGCCTCAGAGAAGAGTTCTTCATTCTCTCAGTCAAAGGTACAGTCAAACATTTCTGCAGGCTTTTCTGTACTCTGCACCACCCCTAGCCAAAGTTTCTGCTCCCTCAAGCTCTGTGCTGCTTTTATCCTTGCATATCTTTGTGTATATGGCACTATAATAGGAGAAGTAAAGGTTTCCAAATGCATCTATCCATGTTTCTTCTTTAATAGCAATGAAAAAGGATATATTTGCTACTGGAAATGCAAGGAATGATGTTTGGGGGAGGGCGGGTGTCAGCAAATGCATACTTCCCATCTAGGGCAAGGAGAAAGGGGTCTAAGGTATTTTCAAAACAGAAGGTGATTGCAAGACCTTGTATGTTACACCATCTTTCTTGGGTGAAGGGAGCACTCCTGGGAGTGCTCGCCCTCCCTCTTGGTTGCGTCAGCAAGGCAGAACAGAAATGCTTTCATGGTCCCTATCTCTGCATGAGTTTGCCTCCATGCTTTCCCATCCCAACCAGGTGCATGCTTCTGTGAGGAGAAGGATGGGCACAGCTGAATGGGGCCGTCTCTCTCTCTGCTCCCTGTTAGCCTTTCCTTGTGGCTCTGCTGTGCCTTGCTTTTGAGCTGCTTTCTGATGACTCACAACAGAAGGGAAACAATCCTCAGATACTCTTTGTTGCTTGAAAGCACCAGGGAGTTAAAGAAAAAGGGAGGGGAAGAGACTTAGACTGGAGGAGAGGGTTCTGATGCCAGCTCCATTTATGAATAATCATTATGGGTAATCACTTGCAGATCTTCAATGTGGCCTGTGTTACCTCAGGCTGATTTGTTCCATACACTGACCTGAGTGAGCTTGCAAGACTCAATGCATGTGCTTCACTGTGTTTCAGGCTCTTTGTGGAGTCTGAAGCCAGAAGTTGCTCTGTCTGATCCAGCAATGACCTTCTGGCTGTGCTGTGGGCTCCTGCCTGCAAATCAAAAGGTTTCTTGGAGGTCAGGGGTAAAATACCATGTGTAGGGTCCTGTTCATAGCAAGAGGAGCTATTCTCCTGTGGTGCTTGTTACTGCTGGGCAGGCTGACCTGCATCTCTTAGCCCCTTCAAAGTCATAGTCAGAGAAGGAGATAAAAGTTGCAGCCTGCTTTGTGTGGGAGGAGAGGGTGGCACTGTTTTTTCCAAGCATTATCGCTTGCTGGCTACGACCAACAGTGGCCAAGAAGCTGATGGTGAGCAGCTAGCATGCAGAAACACTTCCCAGTGCTTTCTTCATTCCACATAAAGACAACATTATTGTAAAGGAAAAACTGCTGGTTGGCAAGGGCTGTCAGTTTGTGCGGGTTGAGGGGGCCTCTTTCTGAAAGATGAAGTAAATTCATTTGGGGAACTTCCTACTCCAGAGTAATTAGAAAAGTAGACATGTATTTGTAGGAGGATGCTGTTGGAGAGGGTGGTGTTACTGCCTGGGGCAGGAGCAAGTGGTTGGGTCTCTGTTCCAAACCACTGGCAAGTGTCATGGGCCACTGGGAGAGCCAAGGAGGTAGAGGAGGTTTGCAGAAATAACAGGAAGGGGGGCAGTCTTGGGGAACAGTTTGTTTCTGAGACCCTGAAGGGAACTTCTTGATATGTGATTGGGTAAAAGTCAGTACTCCATCATTTTTGCTGGCAGGATTTGGTCTAATTTGGGAAAATGCACAAGCTGATGGGAAGGATGTGCAAGTAAGCTGTGTTTCAAAGACAAGGAAACAAGGCTCTCTCCTTCCATCTGAGCCATTTGTTCCAGTGTGTGCCTTTCATCAGCAAGTGACTTTCCAGTCTGGCTGTACGGCTGCACTGAAATTAGCCAACAATCCCACTAAACTTTGCTGGAGTGGGTTGGACTTTCAGACATGCCAGAGCTTGAAAAACAAAGCCTGTATTAAAAAAAGAATACCCTTAAATCCTCTAGGAAAAAAAAAAAAAGCTCTGGTTTCACAGGGCATAAAGTGCTCCTGTTTCCCCTAGCACATATTCTATATGTGGAAAGCAAATAAATAAAATAAAATTACAGCTAATAAATTTTTTAAGTGAAGAAAGGTTTCTTTTTTACATATAGCAGTGACCAGTAGCACCACTAAAGTTAAAAGTCTGTCAACATTTTTGTTAATAAACCCCCAATTTTCATGAGTTTATTACTTTGCCATAAAAGCCTGCTTCTCAGTTCAATTTGCCATATGAGTCCTCAGTTCCTGCCCCCCTCTGGTCTGAAGCCTGGGGAGTACATAGAGATGTAATTCAAACCTTTACTCCACCCTCATTTTGCACCACCAGAACACCATTAGAAAGATTCCTTATTTGTGTTTCAAATAAATAGAAAAAGTGGAGGCATGAATCTTTATACCATAGAGGAACAGCATTAGAATTAGATCCTTTTTAACAATACAATGAAATTGGTTTGGCTGTATTTAAAGCTGCAGGACTGTAAAATGGAACAGAAGGCAGATGTCCAGTGTAGTGTTTCCTGTGAAGCAGCCCAGCTTCACATAAGAGTTGTGGGAGTGAGAGGAGGAAAGACATCGAGTCTGACATTTCAGTGTCTAATGCTCTATTATAATCCTTGCTTGTGGGTGCTTTGAGCTCCCCTTGCTCTCAAAGGTAAGGGTTATTAAGATACAGGACTGATTTTAAAAGAACCTCAAGAACCTTGAGAGGCTTCTGTAAAAAAAAAAAAAAAAAAAGAAACCCACCCCAAAATTGATCAGTACTCCTAGTTCAGTGGTCACATGTATATAAAAGCAAGGTCCTTGTTCCAGCTGTTTCAAGGGTTGAGGAGAGCAAAGGGTGAAAATGGGGAATAAAAGCAATATCAGATTTTCAGTGTAAAAACTATCAGTTTGAATAGGAATACAATCTAGTTTCCCTGCATCCTGGCCCAGAGTTCCAACCACCAGAGTGTGTTGCTTTGTGATTAAAAATCTCCTTAAGACTTTTTAAAGTCACCTCACTCCTTGCTGTCTACACCTAAGGGAGAACAAGAGTCAATAAACCAGCACAGACTGGGCAAAAGTGCCTTGATCTTGAAATTTCTTAGTATCCACCTTAGTAAGCCTGATGCAGGATTGCTAAGCACCCTATTCCTGTGTTCCACAAAACAAATTCATCTTTGAAATGTTTTATACAGCCACTTGATCTTACCCAATGAGGGAAATATGGCATCTGGCCTGGTAGCAAGAAAATGTCTTGTCCCACTTGGGATATGCAGCCATGAAAGACTCCTTGTGCTAGGAGCCAGGGTAGCTTATTTGCACAAAATGTCAATAGTCTTTTCTCTAGAATATTCACTGAAAGAATTAAAAGTGTTAGTTCAGCTCCTGCTTCTTATCAAGCATCTTGGATCCGCATGTCCCTAGGAGGTGCTCCATACCATTAGATTTTAACTCAGTCTACTTTGAGTTTGTCAATGTCTCCAGTTAAGAGCTGGTCTTCCCTATGACTCTGAAGTGTTTCTTAGATATCTCCTACATGGTTGTGGACAATCAGATATCCACATGATCCAGATATTCCTCAGAATTCATATTCATATGGTTCAGCTTTATAAGAAAGAAATGAGCATCATGGGAAGATATTTGTCCACTAATTTGAACCTCAGTGAAAATCAGAGATGTCTAGGAACCACAGATCAACTTGCATGTGAAGGACCAAGAAAGATGTCCCTGGGACAGATGGGGTCCTGGTTCAGGCATATTTCTATTTCTAGGAAATATGTATTCAGGTTCTCTTAAATGCCAGAAACCAGGGTATTTGTTCTCACTATGGATTTAGTCAGGGAAAAATTCCTCTGTAGGCATCTGGCCACACAGGATTATGGTTTAGAGACCTTTTTTTTGAAATTTAACCTGGTTAGAGAAAACCCTGTGTGGGACTGGGCTTTGGAGGGGCAAGTCCCTTGTGTTGCTTTAGGGTTAAAGGTATCAGTAGGATTTCTTGGTGATCCTTTGTACCATTTACCTCTGCCAGGCTTACTCACTCTTGTCTGCTCCCTTTCTTTGGCAATGTGCTGCAGGACACACAAAAAGGTGGCTATTCATGGCCTGGCAGGTGGAAGATTAATTCTGACAGAGGAAGAATTTCTTGATGAAGTGACTTCAAAGGCAAAATACCGTAGAGAGGGAAGGGGAATCAGGCAATGCTTCTGTGAAGGAAGAAGAGGGAGGCTGTGCCAGTTGGCAAAAAAACACTAGAAGAATAACCTTTGTCCTCAGGGCTGACACTGGCAGCTCAGCTTAGTGCATTGGCAACTCTGCTTGTATTGCAGTTTCGGCTTCCCCCAACTCCTGGCTGATTCACATCCAGGGGCACAAAGGGCACCTGGCCCACATCCAGTGCCTGCACCAGGTAGAGCAAAGAAAGCTTTGAAAGAAATGATAGAAGTATGTAACAAATCCCTCCTGGGAAAACTGAGCTCTTTATCCCTCCTTCCTGCTCAGACTGTTGTAGAAGAGCTGACTAAGTCCCCAGTGGCCTTGAGGTCTTTGTGTAAAGTTTCTCACCCCCTGACAGAGGGTGTAGTAGCCAGAGGATGATATTATTATTATTTATTATTATTATTATTATCTAAATTCTGTCACACAGTCTTCTTCAGGCACATGAATGAGCTGATCCACTTGCCTTGCTGAGAGCCATGGGAGAGGTCTGAGTGACTGCTGTCTTCCTTTCTGGATCCCCTTCCAGTGGAAATTTCTCTCATGAGATGGGTATCTCAAGAAGATTATGGTAACATTTGAAACGGGGGGAAATACAGAAATTCCAGAAACAAATCCCTGCTAGCAGGGGCCAGTATCTCACCTAAGAGCAGAGTTTCTACAAGGCATCCTCACAACTAAAATGAACCTGTGGGAGTGGAGGAGGAATTAGGCATGAGCCTTTGCAACTTTTCTACCAAAGCACTCTTAACTCTCTTTCAAACCATATTGCTCCATGTCTTGAGTGTCCTGGACATAGATAAAGATAGACAGGTATGTGGTCCTGTGGAGGTAGCTGCATTTCATCCTGAAACATTATCTGAAAGGATCGTGAAGCTATCTTCAGTGTGGGAAGCAGCAGCTCTTGTAAAGCAGAGATAAATGCTCATTGTACTCCAGAGCAGGAAGTCAAAGCAGAGTGTTGTATCAAGATCAAACTATGTTGGAAATTGAAGTAGACAAAAGATACTACATTAACAAACTAGCCAGGGCTTTGAAGCACATCTTCAGCCCTTGTGGAAAGTGTGCTTTAGCTTCCTAATATATTTTAAAATGTGTTACACAAATGCCAAGATAGTTCAGAAACCTCAGCATAGTTCTTCTCAGAAGTCTTTCATTCAAGAGTTAAACCGGCTCATTCTGGCTTACTCTACAAGGTTGTTAGACATATGCAAGCCAAAGTCAGTTAAGGCTCATCAGCCAAAGAAGTCTTTGTCTCAGGTGACTTGTTAACATCACCTGACCTTCTTTCCCTTCTCCTGTTGAGAGAAACTGACTGACTGGTTTAGACTGTAAAAAGCCAAACAACAGACTTTGAAAGGATACAGCCTCGAAATTTGCTATGTAGGTTTTCTAACTTACCAAACCCAGTATTTGGGGTTGTCTCAGAAGGTGGGTTCCAGAGGTGGCAAATTTCTCTGAGTTGGACTGAACTTGGGAAAAGATCAAGGAAAATCAACATCAAAGATTTTTAATGCAAACCAGCAAGGATTATGTATGCAGTCATGGAGAGTCTTTTCAACTTCTTCTACCACCAGGCCAGGAGCGACTTCATTTCATCTTGTGGATTCTGAAGATATTTAACCAGACTGGTCTTCTGGTTAAAGTCAATGGGGCAATGCCAAGTGTGTTGTGTCTGATAATGTCCATGACCATATAAATGGGTAAGAAAAGCTCTGGTGGTTCTGTGAAAGACAATTGTTCTGGGACAATGATATATGAGTTATTAATCTCCCTCCAGCTTTTATAGCTGGTTTTAATAGTCTTTATCCAACTGTTAAGGGCAAGAAAAAGTGTGAGGTAAAATAGGACTCAGAGGCTATCTTAGGATAATAGTTTGATAAAACAGATGGATTGGATATACTAGCTGTAAGAGTTCCTGTGGCACCATGAAGCCCTGGCTGCTCATTCCATTCTCTGAACCATAGACCCTTCATGTCATATCACCACTGCTGTTGTGGTCCATGCTCTGGCCCTTTGTGTTGCTGTTTAGGGCATATTTCTTTCCTATGATGAAGAAGGCCAAAGGGAGTGAACAGCTGGGAGGTAGGACGTGGTAGACTCTGGACTTTAGTGGAATAGTGATTAGATGCAAACAATAAAATGCTGCTTCTGACTTCTTCCAGCCTCCACAGATGTCAGCCAGGGAGTCTATCTACCACAGCCTTTCTAATATGTTAGTGGCAGATATGAAGCAATTGTAGCTCAAAGGAACATGCAGTACTCCTATAGCAACCTCTGTAAACACAGTGTCACAGAAGTGAGGCCAGCAGCCAAATTACCAGCTAGCTGTCAGGGAAACAGCAGCCAACACCTCTTGTCCTCATCCAAGAATGCCACAAAGTCCCCACTGATTCCTACTGCTTCCTTCGGTTTACATGGTTTCTTCCATTCATATGTTGTCTTAACTTCCAAATAAGTTGGTGATAGAAGAGATCCTTCAGACCTCAGAACACCTCTCTCTCTCCATCTCTCCACACAGACAGAAAATATCCCAAGAGTAAAAGATGGGCTACAGCCATGTCTTCAGTTATAATCTGCATCATAATATGGCTTTTCTCAAGGGTCAAAAACTTCACTCTGTCTCATTATAGGTATGGAGGTTAGTTTCAACTTCCCCTCAGATTCAAAGGTTTTAAGGTCTGGGGCTTATTTGTCACTTCTTGGAATAAAGCCTAGCAGGAAGGACAGCTGTTGCGGATATCTGATGAGTGATGGCTGCTCCTGGGAGCCTGTAGAGTTGGGGAATAAAATGTGTTTGCTCCTGCTTACCATTACCAAGAAGAAGTCATAGTTCCTATAGCATTATTTAGCACTGGTACATAGTAAAGGCAGAACTTTGTGGGATATGGTTAGGACATGATCCTGATTCCAGAGAAGCCAAAAAGGTCTCCAGAATCAGAAGATTGCTGCCAGGGAAAGGAAAAGCAAATGTGTTTTAGACAAATGAAAACATTCCTAAAACATTTGCAGGCTGTGATGTACCTTGTCAAACCTTAAAAGAAAAATTTCACAGTGAACTTGTGTGTCTTCATCCACATGCAGACCACAGTTTGTGGATTACAGGAACTGAAAAGAAAGACAAGATGCCAAAACAGGCAGGAGTGCATCTTGGATGGGTTGGGGCAGCTTGGGGGCTGCTTTAGTTCATCAGTGAAAGGTTTCATTATTTTAAACATTTTCCTGTATGCTGTTAGCACACATCCCTCTCTGATCCCTACACTCCATATTCTCACAGCCTCTCCTCCATCCTTATCCATATATTTTGCCCTCAACCCTGCCAAACTCAAACAGTAACCCAAAGGTAAAGAAGCTACCCTGAGGCTGTTGCCCCTCTAAGGGAAAAATTATCTCCCTCCATCGTCAGTGAGTGCATGTCTTTTTTTTTTTTCTCTTTGAGACACCCTATCTTCTGCTAAGCAAAAAAATTTAAAAAAAAACCCCAAACCCATAACCAAACCAAACCTCTAATGTTTTGAAAGAGATGTGACAGTTTTGAAAGAAATGACTAAACAGTTTATCCCACAAGGACAAACAGTATTTTTGTTTCTCTAAATAAGCTGTCTTGGGCATGTAGAATTACTGAAAAAACACAGGAATGTCATGTCTGAGCTGAGAGATCCTTTGAGACTGGACTCCCAAAGGACAATACTTTCAGTCCATGATCCTCTGGAAGCCACCTTACAGAAGTAAGTGTGTGGAGTCCTGGCCTTACAACTCAACTTAGATCTGTAACCACAGGTTATGTTTTAGTGCTCAGGGGAAGAAGGAGCAATACATTCACAGCTGGAGGTTTTAAAATACAGATTTATGCAGAACCTCTCAGGACTGATTTAAGCATTTGTGATCCTACCATACGGGAGAAAATGGACTAGAGGACACCCTGTGAGCCCTACTGTTTTTATTTGCAGTAAATACTAGGTAGATTTGCAATCTTACCCTCACACTGTTGTCACCACAGGGGCTTCGGGAGACACCCCTCCACTCTGTGACTCTGACAGGAGTTCAGTTGCTATGTTGCTTTTCAAAGACTCCTAATGATTCTCCACAGGTTATACTACTTGAACAACTTGTGAGCTACCAGTTTGCAAGACTATCCAGCTGGAAGAGTATGGAGTCTTCCCTGTCCTTCCTTTTCCTTGCCTTTCCCTGCTTTACTGTATAATTAATGTTAAGTTCATAGATGTACTGGAACTCAAGCGAGTTTACACAGCTCATTTAGTCTTAGGACCCTGCCCTAGGTCATATGAGATCAGCAAGGTTTTGATGAAGTCCAAGACTGAAGAGTTACACCAAATGGCTATATTCAGCATTGCTTTTCATTACACCTTCAGTTTTAATCTACTGTGTTTTATTGCTTGTTTGTGGGATGGTTACAACATCCTTGTTCTATGTTTCTCTTCCCTACACATTTAAATTTTTCTATATACAAATATGTATTTGCTGAACATCTTTAAAAAGTATTTGTGTGGGATTTAAGATAACATTGAAATTCCTTTTGCTGATGATTTATAAAGCTATTTTCCCCCTGTCTAGACACTTTCAATATTTGCAATTAGCTGATGGAAAAATAAATGGTGGAGTATTCTTTCCAAACCTCCACTGGAGAGGGGAAAAAAGATCTCCATCAAGCAAAGTAAATGCTCTTCTGTCAGGTCAGCCAGGAAGAAGCTGCTAAGAGGCAAAAGACATGGAGGATGAGTCTGGTTAGTGCTGTACTCAGGTGTAGAACTTGGATAAGGAAGGGGAACAGTTTTTTATAGCTCCAGGGAGAAGAAGGAGAAAACAAGCTATTATGCCAGAGACATTTTTCTTGGGCTGATTGCAAAATTAGCTGGAGCTGAAGTTAATTGATTGTGTAGGCAGATGAAACAAACTTGAGATGACTATAAATAGTAACATTTTTGCATTCCATGTGGCTGTAAATCTGAGCTGGAGAGCTGTCTTAAATTCATCATGAACATTCACAAACAAAGGAAGGAGAATAAAATAAAATAAGCCAAAACATGTTCAAGTGAAATATACATACACAGAGCCCATCACAGAGAGAAATTGTCAGGGTCAGCCATTCCAAAAAAGATGAGAGATAGAATTCAATCTCACAGATGCTGTGGCCTGATGCATTTTACCTGACTCACTCCCTCAACCACAGCCTAGGAGAGGCAGAATTCAGCTGTTTCTTTCTTTTGTCTTTACAGTATTTTATGATAGAGAGTGTTGCTGCCTCTTCATCGAGGAAGAGGGGGAGTGAAGCAAGGGGCTAGGTCTGTTTGTCTGGATACTAACAGTCAGGGCTGCCAGAGAAAGAATGCCACATCCCATCAACCATTGAAAATGGGAAAGACCATGTGTGCTCTATGGAAACTGAATACATGTGGGCAGATCCTTGTCATGAATTTTTTTTTCTCTTTCTCTTTACAGAATCAGAATCACAGAATTGAAAAAACCTTCAATATCATCAAGTCCAACCTCAACCTAAACCTACAAACCTACCTCTAACAACCCACTGCTAAACCATGTCCCCGAGCACCACATCCAAATGATTTTTAAACACATTCAGGGATAGTGACTCAACCACTTCCCTGGGGAGCCTGTTCTAATGCTTAACAACCCTTTATGTAAAGAAGTTTTCCTGTTATCCAACCTAAACTTGCCCTGGAACAACCTGAGACCATTTCTCATTGTCCTGTCACCTGTAACCAGTGAGAAGAGCCCAACCTCCTTTCAGGTATTTGAAGAGAGCAATAAGGTCTCCTCTCAGCCTCCTCTTCCCCAGACTAAACAGCCCCAGCTGCCTCAGTCAGTCCTCATAGGGTATGTTTTCCAAACACTTCACCAGCCTAGTAGCTCTCCTTTGGACCTGCTCCAGCACCTCAATGTACTTTTTATGTTGAGGTGCCCAAAACTGAGCACATTACACCCCACACAGATGGGGGAGTTTCTGGGTTTGGGTTTTTTTTTTTCCTTTTTTTTTCATCAGGATTAAGCTTCATGTTTTAATTCTGCTCTACCAGATGTGCTGAGCAATAGCCTGATGAGGGAGAGCTGTGGCTGAAAACCCAAATGAAATGTCTGTCAGGGTTAGAGCCTCCTCTGTATGTGGCAGGTGGCAGCTTTTAGTATCTGTAGCTGTACCTCCAGCCTAGCTGGTCTCCAGAGAAGATGATCTCCCTGTGGTGTAAAGGCTACAGGCATGGATGCACCTTCCTTGCATCACTCCCTGGAGAGCTGTCAGTGGACATAACCTTTCCTCCACATGAGGCTGCTCTTGGCCATTTGTCTGTCCATCTGCAGGAGTGGGGTCACTTTGTAAATACCAACTGACAACATAATTTTCACCGTTTAAGGCCAAAAGGGTAGAATGTCATCATCTGAAATTACAGAATAGTTTGAAGTAATAGCTGCATGACTAGAATTCAGTTAGGATGAAAGATGTAATACTTGGACTTTTTCAAAAAGGGGTCATCAGGCTTTTACCACTGGCATTACCATTTGAGTCATACCCACGGACTATACTCTGCTCTGTTGTGTTGGGATCTGTGTTTAGTAGGAGAGACTTCCCACACTGAGGAGTTATGGTTTACAGATACAAGCCAGACAAAGGGGTAGGAGGAGAAAAGGCAAACAAAAAGGTTTACCCAGCCACTTCAGCAGGCCACTGGCTGATCTGGAGGCTGCCTGCTTCCCACATCTCTCACAGGAAGGAGATTGGAGTGACTGTTCTTCAAGTAGGGCAAGGAAGGAGCATTCTCATGGTCAGACAGATGCAGAGCATGAGTGGCAACTTCTCCAGCTTGGGTAACTCCCTCAGTTGGCCACACTTCTGCTGGGTGATGACAAAGCAGTTCAGGTGCTGGCAAAGGCTATGCAGAAAGGAAGAACAAGCTAGGGTAGTACAGCCTGACACTTTTGTCACCATGTATACCACTAGCCATAAGTAGCCCATTTGATGTACCTTGTACTCTAACCAAGACAACCTGAGAGCCACCAACCCTGAGAAAAGACACCCTTGGCTTGGCTATGACACTGAAGTCAGAATAACCTAGTCCAGCTCAATAAAGAGCATTTGTAGTGCTCTTCTACTAAATACAGTGTATTTGTATGAATTGTAAAACTGTTCACCTCACAGCCCTATGGTATAAGCCTCTCTGCTTACTTTCAGAACACGTCTGCGAGGTTCTGATGTGATCATGATTCCTCTCTCTGGCCCATTAAAGCATGCCAGAGACCTCTCCCAGGCACAAGTAGCACCTGGATGTTCTTAAAATGAGTGTCAGACAAGAAGAGTTTATTCTCCTGAGTTTATTCATGTTCTCAGGTTTGACCCATCCTGCCAGGCAAAGTCTGCTCAGTATATGTTGCAAGGCCTGCTGTATCAACAGCACCAGCTGTGGTGAGTAAACCAAGGCAGTGGTTTGATTCCTGAAACATTTAGGTGAAAACCCTCTTGATTGTATTTCTCATGTCTTTTGTTTGTTGATGAGAAAATACCAACCCAAGAGTCTAGGACTAACCCCCCCAAAAAAATCCCAACATGCATGCACTCTCTGTATGGCTTGTCACATTCCTCCTGACAACTGAAAGCATCTGCTTTTTTTTTTTTTTTTTTTTTTTTTTACTGGGTTTGAAAAAAAGGTCCTCTTCCTTTTTTACGCTTTGGGGCCAGGACCCTAAAAGGGGTTAACCTGGTGGCCCCTTCCCATC
>JANIJG010005694.1:18376-31067 GCA_024611175.1 Megaceryle torquata
CCCCAAAAAACCCCACACGCCATGCAGTCCCTAGTGGGGTTGTCACCTTCCTCCTGACAACTGAAAGCATTTGTTTTTTTTTTTTTTTTTTTTTTTTTTACTGGGATTGAAGAGACAGTGCTCTGTCCTTTTTCAGCTTTAGGGCCAGGAACCTAAAAGGAGTTAACCTGGAGGTCACTTTCCATCCATTTCACTACTCAATCAGAAGAATCACCTTGATGCTTCCATGTTTAATGAAGTCATTTGTACAGCTTTCCTACTATAGGGAGAGGTGCACTTTGATTAAAGATAAAATTGATCAAGTAATGCAATTCATTTATTCTGGTGTTGCAGTCTCCATACACTTGAGGAAAAGATTCTGTGCATGTGTATGAGTGCATCATGGAGAAGAAGGCTTCTTTTTGGGAATGTGGGGGAAGGAGGATTGTTTGGCCTGTTCTTCCAGTCCAATTTTAACACCTCTGTCCTGCTAAACCCCATCTGACTGTTCTGAGAAGACAAACAAGGCTAATAGCTCCAGCTGAATATACACTTCCCAGGTCTGTATATCAGGTTTGGTCTCTGGTTTCATCAGCTTCTATGAGCGTACCTTCCATTTGGAAGTCTCTCATTGCTTTGGTATGACACTATCATTTCATGAGACATGGGAAATCAGTTATATTAACCCTTGTTTACTTGCCTATAGTTGCTTGTGGGCTGTATCATTCCTATCCTACTTGCCAAAAGCCTGATCGCCCTTATCCTGGTCAGAGAGGTGAATGAGAAACTTTGGGTCTTCCATGAAGTCTGTCTACACACAGCCATGATCAGAGGTCCCTTCCCTTTGGTTCTGCAGCAAAAAAGTAGTCTTCCAAGTTTTAAGACAACTTGATTTCTATCACACACCATATGGTTCCAGCTCCTATGTGGGTAAACACATATATGTCTGAATGGGAATCAGGTGTGTCCAAAACTCAGAGCCCCTACCAGGATAAGAGAAGAGTTGCAAAATCCCTGAAATACCTGTATTGACACATTTCAACCAGCTGTGTAGCAAGCAATGAGGAAAGGCTTTCGTGCCTCTTACCCACTCACACCTCTTTCATGTTTTGCCCAGTTGGACATCTGGTATGTTTTTTGCTACACACCCAATGCTGAGCTTTCATTTCAGGCGACCCATTCTGATTCTATCAGAGCTGACTTCTACCCTTATAAATGTATGAAACTCTAGGCTTGTCTTGAGGCAGAGCCAAACACTAGAGACATTGCTCAGCAGTAGGTCAACCTCAAAGGGTTTGAAGCATCTGCTCTTTTGTGCTCCCAGGGATTCACATGCTGATGCCCACAACTGTTGGTCTCTGAGTGAGGCAGATGATTTTGTCCTGGGTGTCTTGCCTAGTTGATTCCAACATTGTAGAATACTTCTGCAGTTCATCTTATATTTGTGTCCCACTGGAAATATACAAGAAGAGACTTGCTACTGGCATTATGTTAATGGAAACTGCATACACCTGGTCCATCCTATTGTTCTCAACAGGCATCCCGGCTGAGATTGCACAGGGACCTAAAAGGACCAACTGCTGAAGGCTCTTGCAGAAAAAAGTTGCAGGAGGATCTTATTTGCCACAACAGAAGGGAGAATATTATTCCAAGACCAAAAGAGAATGAGAAATTAGTCTGAGGATACCAATATGCTGAGACATCAAGGCAGATAACTAAACACATCACAATGATTGAACAAAAAGCATGTGTCTCAGTTCCCTGACACAGGTTTCCAAAATCAAGGGACTTTTTAAATTGTAACCAGTACTGACAGAGTTAGCTGATCTTCAAGTCATAGGTACTATGAATTTCCATCTGTCCCAGTCCCAGTCTAGTATGAATTTCAGATATGCTGCTTAGTTCTGCCTACGACACCATTATAAATGTTCAGCAATACATGTTATCTCTACTGAACACAAAGATATTGTCTTAAATATGAATTCAGCTTTGCTCATCTCACACCCTAATGTCTCATCTATGTGAAGAGCAAAATTTTGGGAACTTCTGACTTCGAGCATGTAAGTAAGAAGTCAACAGACATGTTAGTAGTATAGTCTGGGTCTCATGACTGGAAAGTGAGGATTTGGGATCTTAGTTCAGGGCAGACACAGCCTTCAGAAAAAAGTACAGGGGAGTGTGGAAGCTGCAAGACAAGCCAGTAGACTGGGTGAGATGGAGGGCATCTAAGAAAGGGGTGATGAAGTCAAAGTGGAAAAAGTTACTGTGTGGATCAAAATCCAAGCAAGGATTTATGAAGGGCATAAAAGAAATTTGGAGGGTGAATACCATGAGCAGTGATAGGATTCAACCATATTCTGAAGATTTTGGGGTGAAGGAAGAGACAGATTTCCCAAAAGAAAATTGTCTTCTCTGCTCCTTTACATCTGCTTTTCTTGAGAGCCATACATTTATTCCCTGTGCCAGAACCTCCATGATTTTGCAGCCTTCTGTCTAGTGGTACTTCTATCCTTCTAGCCTCTTGCTTAGCTGCATACTCCTATCATTGCCAGGATGGCTTAGCACTGGTTTCTCAGTTGACCCTAGACAGGTTCTCTTCCTCTTATTCATTATCCATTTGCTCAAATCTGCCTGGTTGAGGGACAAATGCCCTAAATTTCAAGGACTCCACTTTTGTGTTTTTCTCTCCTTGAGAGATCAAATGATGCTGTGGACTCCCAGTCCTGGAGATGGAAGTAGAGAGGGATTTCTGTCATGTCTATTTCTCCATCATAACCTCATGGTTCTTCTGTTACTGAACAGCAGCTTGTAGAATGACAGAGATAAAGAAAGAAAGAAAATCACTAAAAGTTTGAGTACACTTTAACCATTTCAGGCAAACACAAAGGCCCTGTGACTTCAAAGAGCAAAGAATTCATTCGGATAATGCTTCTGGAATGAGATATCTCCCCATACCAGCTCTTGTCCTCAGCAGGCTTGGAAGGAACAAGCTGGCTAGTTGAAGAGAAAACAATTAATGGAGACATTTTTACTACCCTTATTAAAGGGAGAAGGAGGCTTTGATATAACACAATATCCACTAGATGATGCAATTAATTTATTTTGGCTGACCAGCACTCTTGTCTGGGTCTGTGTGTTATTAGAGGGTGGTGCAATGGTTGTTCTTCCCACTGCTTGCAGGCCCTAGGGTTAGGTTCTGCTTTACCAATAACATGACTCATCCCTGTATAAAACAATTCCTCAAGTGATACCAAAGTGACCACAACATCAGTCAGCTTCCAATCATCTGAATCAAGTAATGATGGCTACTTCACCAGAATCCTCTTTAGAGCAGCTCACACACTTGTTCCTAACCACAGAATGAAAGTCAGCAGGGAACATGTTGGTTTTCACACGATATCATGTGAGAAAGGCTTTGGACTGTATATCAGTTACATTTCTGCCATCATTAATATGTGTTTCCTCATATCCAATTAAACTGAATGTTGTTGTAGAAAGACAAGTTTGTTCTAATGTGCGTGTATATTGGAGAAAGGGATGACACTGTTATGGCAGGCAGCCCACCCAACTTTGTCCATCCAGTGTAATCAAGTACCTCTGAGTTTAATGCAGAGAAATGGCCATCTAAGTGACAACCTTGCTCCTAGTTGCCTTTTAGAAGAAAAGTTTGGACCAATTGGCTATAAAAATAATCAGAGTTAGCAGCCAGACAAATAGATATAAAAAACTGATGTGAAAACCCTTTTGCTCCACACTTCTCCATTCTGTCTTCTCTAGTTTCTTTTAAACAAGTGTATTCTAGGTCAGATATGTGACAGAGCTATTTAGGAAAGATGGGTAACTTAAGACAAAAAAACTTCATCTTGGAACCCTGGAAGAATTAATCTTAGAGCATATCTCTGACAATTTTCCATAGGATTATTAAGAAGTAAAGAGACCTCAGCCAACACCACCCCAGGTAACATGGTACCACTGCAGGGACAGCCCCACTGTGTAATGGATGTTAGAGAGGAGAAAACAATGGGATGGAGAATTTGCATCATCTGGGTTGAATAAAGTTCTTTGAGGCAAGTAATGTGACTGGATTTTTAAAATTAAATTCTTATGGTCTGCATAATTAGAACTACTTGTTATGCAGTAGCTCTAAAGTTCATTTAGGAAGGTCAAGTTCTTTATGACATGGCAAATGGACCTAAAAAAGAAGTTGCACTGCCAGAGGGTCATAATTTGAGTTTAATTAGAAAAGAAATCTTTGACTCCATAAAAAAACTCTGTTCAGCAGCTCTGTATCAAATGCTTACTGCCCCACTTGTGACTAAAGAAACAGGGGGGTTCATTGTAGAATAATTCCTGTATATAGGTTATTTCTCTTCTCTGTGGTGGAGATAGCCCATGAGGATCTATGAACACATCCTACTACTTTCTCTCCAGCTTGATACTTGTGAACTTTACTTTCTCCTGTGTCAGGATATAACTGTATTACAGGAGATAGGAACAACACTCTTCTCTGTTAGGTAAAATTGTAGACTTCATTTGCTCATGAAGGCATATCTTGTCCTCTAGGGAAAGAATCATCAGCCATGATACTGTGAGAAGAAATCTTGACAGTTAGAAAACATTCCTCTCTTTATGGAGGTTTGGAACAGGATGCCCTGCTAATCAGAGCGGTACATCAACTTGGAAGAACAACTTTATGATTTCCCTGGATTTGACATTACTTTAGTGATGAATTTGCTTTCTGCCTGTCCTACATAGGAGAAACAGTAAGAGACAGTTGGGCAGATGAATGTGTTCTGACAATAGCATCTGTAGGACAGGGACATATTTTTGTCAGGAAATACCCAGTATTTTTAAATATTTGTTATTTTTAGGGTTTTTTCATTTTCAAGTGTTTCTTAATATTTGTTACACATAGGATATAGAACTAACAAAGCCACAAGATTCATAAAGATTTATTCACTCCAAATTCTCTGGACATTTTAGGGTCGTGACCATGCTGCACTCAGGAGCCGTTCCATTTTACAGGCAATCACCATCTATTTATGTCACTGGGGATTGATCTGAGATCCTACAAAAATCATTGCATATTTTGACCAAAAAAAGGAGTATCTAGAGGTGAAAGGTGTCTCCTGCTGGATAGGTGTGTATGAATCCCTTTGAAATGGCAGGATATGATATTTTGGACTCTCTGGAAATCAGTGCCAAGTTCACAGTGGACACATACAATGTTTTGTACTCTTCCCACCTTGGTTCAGGACTAGTGCCAGAGGAGAAAGAAAGAAAGAAAAAAAAAAGTGATCTGCTGCCCAAATTCTTCCTTGTAATGAATATGTGTGAGACTAACTGTGATCTCATGGAAATCTCTATTTTGTGGTCATTAGATATTATGAACATGTCATCATTTTGGCTGTGTTACCTGCTCTGTCCCCTACAACTCACCTCTAGCAAAATCATTGCTGTTTCAGAGAAGGAATATGTTTAAAACTACTCATACCACTAGCTGTACCTTAACCTTTTGCTTAGTAGTGTTTAACTCATAAAAGGTCAGCTACGAATGAAATTAAAGTACATGCAAACAGCATCTTCCAAAACAGGGCCAATGTTCACACAGGTCCTTCAGTATTATGGTGCCAGACAAGGACTAGTGAGCTGCCCAGCATCCATGGGAACACCAGGTACTGGAAGTATGGGATTATTGCTAATATTTGTTATTTATATTGTGCTACTACAGAGGGCACATTAGGTGATCTTCACATTGTGTAAAGATGTGACCTACCTGTTGCGTTTCCAAAAGCTCATATTTAATGGCTAGCAACTGATAAAAGGTGATACAGTGCAAGCACTGTATTTGCCTGAATAACTACAGTGGACTTTTCATCACATTTTTCCTCAGTAGATTATGGTGAGTCTGTCTGAAAACTATGGCATTAGTGTCTTGCTCTCCATGTTGGAAGTTTTGCAGTTGTACCCTGTTGTCAACAAATGCATGTAGCTATAATTTGACAGATACAGTGTGAATGGAATGAATTTCATACAGATTCAGTGTTTAAAGATACATGTAATATGTAACTGACTTTTTACCATGGGTTTTGGGGGTTTATTATACTGCTGAGAAAATATTCACCAGCTATATTTTACTGCCTCAGGCAGCTGACACCTATACACCCAAAGTGGACTCCTGAGGAAGCACACATGCTTCTCTTCCTCCCATCTATCTCCAGGCTCCTAAAAAAGATACAATATAAGGGGGAGAGTCTTTTGAGCCTTCCTTTGTAGTCAGCTGAGGAAGGTTCATCACAGATAAGACCCCAAGCACTCTCTGAGAGACATTGCCTTTATAGGCCAGCAGTATGAGGGAAGGGATTGTGCCCCTGTACTCAGCACTGGTGAGGGCACACCTTGAATAATGTAGTCAGTTTTGGGACCCTCACTACAAGAAAGACATTGAGGTGCTGGATTGCATCTCAGGAAGATCAATTAAGCTGATGAATGTTCTAGAAAACAAATCTTATGAGGGGCAGCTGAGGGAACTGAGGTTGTTTAGCCTGGAGAAAAGGAGGCTTGGGGGAGACCTCCTCACTCTCTACAACTACCTGAAAGAAGGTCATAGGGAGGTAGGGGTCGGTCTTTTCTCCTAAGTATCAAGTGATAGGATGAGAGAGAACAGCCACACATTGTGCCAAGGGAGGTTTAGGTTGGACATTAGGAAAAATTTCTTCACCAAAAGGGTTGTAAAGCATTGGAACAGTTTCCCTGGGGAAGTGGTGGAGTCATCATACCTGGAGGTAGTTTAAAAGACACATAGATATGACACTTAGAAATATGGTTTAGTGGTGGACTTGGTGGTGTTAGGTTTACAGTTGAACTTGATGATCTTAAAGGTCTTTTCAACCTAGATGATTCTGATTCTATTTGTAGATTACAGATGTTTGAGTGCTTAAAATTAGATGGAATGAGCATGGATATTAAAGCAGAAGTTCAAAGCAGAATGGAGAGTTCATGATCAGAGGATTACTTGAATTTTAAGAGCTGTAACACAGCAGCAACCCATTTAAAAGCCTTACCCTTCAGTAAGGGTGTTTTATCCTGGGTGCTTAATCCTTACTAGTTTGCACCTCTCTTCTGGAACCTCTGGAGGGATTCTATGAGTCCATAATGTGAAGACCTTACAGAGAATGGGAGCTATCATTAGGCCATGATCAGACTGAAAACACTGTGAATGCTCGAAATCTCAGGACAGTAAGTTATGAAACCTCAGGAGGAAGACTACCAAGACTACTTTGCTTTTGATACTTTCATGTTAAGGTAATCAAGCATTGCCTTATCAAAGTCCAAAAAAACAAGGAAGGTGGATCTGAGCAGGAAAAGTGGTGAGTGTCTGACTGGTATCGCAAAGAGAAGGTAAAACTACACAACCTTGCTAAGCCTAGAACGTGAAAGCCTGGAATGGAGTTCTTGTGCTATTACAACCTTCACATGTAATAGTCAACAGCCTCCTTAGAAGTAGATCCACATATTTTTAGGTACACCATCCATCAACTGGGATTAAGAAGCTCAAGTAGAATAAAACAAAACAAAACAAAACAGATCCCCAACAAACCACCTTAGGGGTTTTTTTTATCTGAAATGCCAAAACCAGGCATGACCTTAAATCCTGCCTCCTCCTCTGAGCATCAAGAAAATAACAGGATTCCCAACTTTCCCTTCTTTCCTAGTCAGAAGCAGATGTGCCATTTTAAACTCAAAGGGAAAACAGTCTCTGCAGAAATATTGCTTTTTTGTTAAAATGGTAAATGGCATTGGAGGAAAATCCATGTACACTAGAAAAAAAGAGAAAGAATGACTGACCCAAGACAATATTTTATTACTGAATTGGCCAAAACTGTTTTGAGTCAGATGAGTTCAGTAATGAACTATGTTCCAGTAACAGTGGAGGGTTACAGTTCAGGACATTTTCTCAGTAGATGGGACACTCTTTGTTATCCTATAATTCAATGCAGATGTTTTTCTTCTTGCCTTGTGTAAGGATAATTATCTATATGGGCTTTCAGAATCTTTAGGCATGAAACAACTCACACAATCCAGACATGGAGACTGCAAAGAGTAAACTTCCAAACTACATATCCCAGAAGGCTATAACACAAGGGGAAAGCACAGTTTGAGCACCGAAGTGACTTGAAACAGAGCATTTTGGGGTCATTTAACACATCACAAGAAAACATTTTGATTTCAGAAATGTCGAAATGTTTTGTTTAGTTTGAAAATGTCAGGAAACATGCTTTGACTTTGCCAGAAAAGAGTTTGTTTGGTTTCGGCTTTTTTTTTTTTTTTTTTTTTCCCCAAAATTTCCACTCAGAGAAAAAGTCCTGACATTTCATTTCTTTGTTCCAATGGGGGATAAAAGCAAACATTTAAATGTCAGGATTTTCTGCAGGATGAAAATTCTGAATTTTGCCCAATTTTTGGTGTAATGCTTTGGCTCCAGTATTTACATTTTACTTTGAAGTATGGGTGGATGTTCAGAGGGTAGGAGGGATTTTGAAAGAGAGGATCATATGTTCAAAAGTAACAAAAAACCTGCATATTTCGGTCCCTCTGATGTTTTAGACCAGTTCAGGATTGAAATTAACAGGAAGTCAATGGAAATCAACTAGAAGAAGGTGATATCTCAATGCAACACAAAAGTTCTTCTCTCTTGACTTAGTTTTCATTCCTTTTATAATCAGACAAAATCCCTTTGGTCTGTATGCTATTTTATCTTGATTAACAAAAATTAGAAGCAATTGGATGTTCTTTTCTTGAGATCATTGGGAGTCTTGCCTGAGTGAGATCTGATGGAGGAAAAAGAAAAACAAATCAACCTTGGATAGGTTGTCCCAATGCAATCTTTGGAGACATCTCAGCAAGTATGGCAAACGTGGTCACATGTCCTATTGGCTGTGAGTAATTAAGCAGCATAAATCTGGATTACTGTCACAATTCACTCTGCACAAACATCCGTGGAGGGATTTGTTTCTGCAGGCATTGAACAATACATTGGTGGGAATGAGCTACAAGAGGATTACATGTGGATATCGCTTTATGGGGAACGGGCACAATCAAAATAGGATTTATAGTTTTACTGCTTTCATGGATTTCTTAAAAAGCCACTCTTTATACAGCCAAACACAGACTCCAAACTAAAAAGATAAAGAAATACAGAAAAGCTGGACACTGTTTTAACTTAACTCTGAATAATCCAAGCATTCCAGTGGCAGAATATCAATACCTGTTTTGGAACTTTTCTCATATATAAGCACCTGAAGATGGTAGTATGTCCCAGCTCCTAAGGCCGGTCTGTATTTAGGTGCAGAAACGGAAGGGGTTGATGCAAACGAGCATCCTTCTTCAGTCAGCTCAGAACCCTGCCTGCCAGAGGCCTAAGGTAAATAGTGAGTGGAGGACTACAAGAAATGTAGCATGTACACATAAACTCTTCCCTGTTTCCTCTGGACATCCAGCCATTAGCAGTGGAAAGCTTCCAGTGGACCTGTCCTCTATGAATTATCCTCACCCTTTTTGTCCACAGGGTCTGTTGGCTCTGAGCACGGGTGACATGAATCATTGGGCTGTTGGACTTTACATGCTTCCTGGCAGCTACTGCCCACTCTACCCCATGCAAAGGTGGGACATTGCATAGCGTCTTCATTTACATTCTAGAACTGGCTAAGAGGTACCCACTTGAACATCCTTAAATTAAACAGTCCCTTTCTAACATATATCATATGGTGTATATATATATCACATATATTAAGTTGCTTTACCTCTGTATTTATCAGAACCCTTTCAATCAGCAGGTTCAAGGCCCAGGGCCCTGGAGAGATGCTGACTTTTTCCTAAACAAGAAGTTGTAGCGCTCACATCCTGTTCTAATTTTACTGTGTTCCTGCATTTACAAATCTGAAAGATCTGAACAGCCTCATCTAGAAATTTCTAATATGTATAGTCCAAAATGGTCAGACAGGTACAGACATTACATGTTCTGAAAGATGGATTGAGGTATTTTCAACATCCGAGATGGACTTTTGTTTTAAACTCTTGAATAGTGAAGTCCCAGATGAGATCATTCTGTGTGCACAGGGAACATGCAGTTCTTTAATTTGTGGAGGGTGTATTTCACAGTGCAATGAAGACGATAGGTGAGGTATAACAGCTAAAAATCATGTGAAGGCCGATAGAATTACACCCTTATTATTTATTTTACAATATCTTTATGATGTGGGATGAACTGTGTTCAACATTGTACATTCACATTAAGAAAAACTGATATTTTCCTGAAAAGATTTTTGTCTTCCTGCAACACATAATTTTTTTTGCAACCAGACACTGGTGTCCTAAAGAAATAAATGACTAATTTCAGCTGGACATGGAAAAAGACCAACATTCCTCCACCTCCACAGTATGGTGCTTTGCCCCCAACAGATACCAGTGACTTTGACTGATATGTCAGTGGCTTTAGGTGCTCTTGTGAAGACAAACAGGAAGAGAGTTTTCTAGCTGAAAGAGCATGAGCCCACTTGCACTCAAAGAAGTTGAAGTTGTGTGGGACTTTCAGAAAGAGAGGAGCTTGCCTTTCCACCCACCTTGAGTTCATGAGGAAACTGACATTTTAAAGATGGTCCCTTGCCTACAGCAATCTAAGTGTCTAGGCACTGGATCATCATTTCATAAATGCCATTGCATTTCTCAGGAATGACCTGACAAGCAAACTCTTTGTCAAGAGATCACCTACAAGTATTAGTTACTTTGCACTAAGGCCACTCAAACTCTAGGGCAAAATCATCACCTTCTTAGTCCTCCCAACCCTTGAAGAGACAAACTAGACAAGGTGCCTATTTTGCTCTGGGTCTCACCCACGTTTTGAACCCTGGGTTGCCTCACAGTTACCTCTGGCCTGCCTGTAGACTGCCTCTGCAGGCATGCTGAGTCCTGTTTTATCCAACTGGCTGATTTGACCATGCTGAGTTCTACCTGCTTGGAAGGATGCTCTCCAGCTATGCAAGAGGCCATGGTCAAAGGCTTAGCATGTGGGCAAAAGGCAAGCACAGTCTTGAGGCCATCTTTAGCAGAAAGTAAAGACATATGCAGAAAATCAGGTAGAAAACTCAAAGGACACCAGCTCTGAAGATGTTGTGTTAGGATCCAAGCTTGTTGGTCATCTCAGTGTGGAAATCAAAAATAACATATGTTACAGAATCTTAACAGTCCCTTCCTATTAACCTACAAGAAATTCTCTGTGAAGCACATATGAGCCAGTGTCTTGCATATGAAGAGAATGTATCTTTTATCCAAGATGCTAATCCTTTGCCTAACAGCAAATTTTACATGCCCCTTTCCATTCTGGAAAGCAAATGACTTCCAAAGATGTAAAATTGTTTTTAAGTATTTTCATATCTCATTTGTAAGGCAACAATTAGAAGTCTGGATTAGATTTTATCCTTCTCTTTTCCTAAGAGGTGTCAAACCTAAATCTAAAGATTGTTGCTGTTTGCTCTTCTGGACATCTTCTAACATCTGTTGCTTCCACTTGCATAACATTGCTTAACACTTAGAAAGACACTTCGCCTCTCCTAATGAGCCTCACATAGCTTCAGTGTCAGACTAAACTGCAAGCTGTAGGCATCATTAAAACAAACTTGTTGGTGTGGTGACTGAGGATCCGTGGCATCAAAATGGCTGGATTCCAAGCCGATGTTGGAGGCTGGTGAAGTGCAACCACCCCATTTTCCATTTAAAAAAGTAAACACTGGACAATCTTACATCAAGAGAACTAACCAGCCCAAGGGGAAAGAAAGCTACAAAAGTAAAGAAGAGGAGAAAGTCTGTGCAGTTCCCACTGTTTTTATTTTAACTAGAATGACTGAACATTACCAGCTTCCTCAAAAGTGAAATTATTTTATGTGCTAATGTTGGAGGAGGGGTTTGGAGACTGCTTCAGTGAATGGAGTCATGTGAGGTAGCATGGAAAAAAAAACCCCAGAAGAGTAGTAATAGAACAGTGATAACAAAACATATCTTAAAAATCAAAACAGAAAACTAGTGAAGAGTTCAGCTGAAAAGCAGCATCACTCACCAGAAAGGTTTCCAAAGGGAAACCATTATCCCTTTTTAAGTCAGCCACTGGGCTGTCTTGATGAAGTGAAGAGGAACAGTGGACAAGATACTGTATTCACACTCAACTGATGAAGGTCCTACTCCTGACTTTAACCCTGACATACTGTCTAACTCCATGTAAGTTCCTCCCCTTTCCTAGGACTCATCTTTCCTCCTATTTTTTGCCTGTCCTCTCTACTGTAACTATGACCTCTAGGGCAGGGAAAGAGACAATGTTCCTTGCTTGAGAACATCCTCGGAGTGGCTTACTTCAACAGAAGTCCTCTGAGCAGCCAGAAGGCTTGATGGTGAACTCCTATCTCCCTAGCCTCATTAACATCTTGCTGGAAGCAGCGGAGCTCTTGGCAGCTCTGCATGCTCCAGGCATCCTCAGTGGCACCAGGAAGCTGATCTGAAGGGGGGGGATTTCCCTGAATGGCAGGGATTCCCCACATTTTTCTGGGATCCAAGAGAGTAACACTGGAATTCATGACAGTTAGCTGATTTTTCCTTTCCTTTCCTTTCCTTTCCTTTCCTTTCCTTTCCTTTCCTTTCCTTTCCTTTCCTTTCCTTTCCTTTC
>JANIJG010005694.1:31167-54379 GCA_024611175.1 Megaceryle torquata
CTCCTCTCCTCTCCTCTCCTCTCCTCTCCTCTCCTCTCCTCTCCTCTCCTCTCCTCTCCCCTCCTCTCCTCTCCTCTTTTTTCATCTTTTAAAAACAAGAAACACTTCAGAAAGCAGTCAAAGGTCTTTTACTTTCTCCTATTCCTCTCCCCTCTAGAAAGAAATAAGGAAAATTAAGCAGATGACTCTAGTAGATGGGAAATTATGTCTGCCTTTTCCCTACAAAATTAGAAAAGAAGACATTTTTTAAAAAATGTTACAATTGCTTAGGAAATTATTCCTGCTCAGGGCTATGGGATAGGATCCTTATGTTCCTCCTTAAGCTTACAGATATGAACAGCGATGTTGAGGTCAGACCACAAGTTCAGTTGTGCTGGCACACATGACCAGTAGATGTCAAGGGATATCAAGGACACTGTAAACATGTTGTAAACCTTCCTCAGAGCACCCTTCCCACCTCCAGTCCTCTATGGCTTTTGCTGTGTCAGAAGTGGTGTTTCAGAAAAAGTATTTTCTTCCTAAAAATCTCTCCAGTCCTGTTTTAAACATGGTTAAAAGGCCTGTGGCAGTGATGAAGACTTAGCTATGCTTCTGGTGAATAAATAGATATTCTCATTACTGCTGAACAACTTGGTTTCACTGGCATTGACTGTGAATGAAACTACGGAGATAGACATGCACCATCAGGAAACAATCTCATCTTGAGCTACATGTCTCAGACACAGGTGAAAGGCTGAAGGCACCCATTTTTCTGCCCACCCTTTACCTCCTCCCTCCTCCCCTGTAAAGGCAGTCTTAACTGACTAGTTCACTTTAGAAAACTACATTTTAGACATTCTGGCTGAGGTGATGCCTACTATTTTCCCCTACTAGTACTATCCAGGTCTGTGACAGAATGACCAGCCATCACAGGTAACAACACAGATCAAGAATACATCATATTTTTATGACTGTGCTTTTTTTGACTCTGATGGCTGACAGGACAGGTAACTGTGGAAAACAAGAAGTGTAATATACAGTGTCTCAAGTCCAGCTGCAAGATGCAGCTCAGGAAATCCCCGAATTACCAACTGTGGCAGCTGGCAGGAGATTCCAAGAAACAGAGCACTCATATAGACTGTTTCTTAGTCTCTTTTCCTTCTACTCTCTGAGACAGGATGCAGGATCAGGGATTGTAGGTATGACTCTGAGATGGTTACTTTTTTCTTCTTCTCATATTAGCTCACCTAGAAGCTAATGGAATACAAATTAATAATGACAAGCATGGAGAAGCAGAAATATTCACCTATGTGTGAGATGTTTTGTTCAAGTCCATAGCATTATCAAACACTGAGGACAAAGGATTGTATAGAAGCAAGTGCCTTAAACACCACATCACCATTTAAATCATTTTGTCATCTTATCTTCACCACAGGGAGGGAAAAAGACACTTTTTGCCTTCTGCATTATTAGCCACCACAGATCTCAGGTCAATAAGGATTGCATGCACCCTGTATTTCACCATGCTAGGACTGGGATGTTAGTACGGCACAGAGCAATCTGCACAGGGCAGGCGTGTTCAGCAGGAGGTGATATGCAGATTTGCAGCTTATGAATAACCAGCGCTTGATTCAAAGAGATTCAGCCATACATGCAACATAATATATTGCTTTCCTCCCTCTCTCCTGTTTGACTCTAGCTGACCAATATATTTTCTTAGGAGTCCATTTTATTTGCAGAGCTAACCAGTTACTGACACAGGAGGAAAGCTCTGAACATTCAGCAAATGTAACATAGCTAAGCGGTGTTAAAAATATTTGACAAAAGAGTCATGACAGGGAAAACTATTCTCTGCATTGAAATTCTCTTTATGCTGGTCAATGGGGTTTTCACAACACTCTTTTCTAGTTGGGGTTTGGAACTTTCACAGCTGGAAACAGAAGGATTGTGAACCAGAGTCCAAAATCAAGTTTCTCTCAGAATGATCTCTTTTCCTTTCTCACCACCAGAAGCTGTTTGAACTACCATTCTACCACTTTAGAAAGACTCAGTCCTTGAGATAGCCTTCAAATTCTCCCTTTGGGCCCTTCTCTCATCTCTGTTGCTAACAAAGTCTTCACCTCATAAGCACACAGCACTTAATTTGATTTCCCCTCTACAGGATTTATATCTTTGATGTAACTCTGTTAATGTCAAAGGAGTTATGGCAAGGGCTCATCTGGGACCTTGTGTACAGCTGTTGAGTTCCAGGCTGGAGGGACTCACATTCCTCCACCACACCCAAATTTGCCCTGGATTATCAATACTCTGAAAAACAACTCAAATGCCTTTAGACACAGAGGACATTTCTCCACTCCTTTTTTTTCTTTCTCCATTTTACCTGGTCTACTTCCACTTTATTCCTTCACTTTTCAGGCCATGACATTCCTAATGATTCCTAGAAATCCATATTCCTGTATTCTCCTCCCACTGTTGCTAACACACAGCTCTGGCTGGAGCTGTATTTAATTAGACCACAAGAAAAATGAATCACAATGAAGTTATATCAAGGTTGTGCCTTCAAGCCACAAAAGCCAGGAAACACAGAAGATTAAAAAAAAAAAAAAAAAGGAAGGAGAAAAATTAAGACCAAACCTTGTCCTAACCCTGTGGTGTCTCACCTCTAGCACAGCTAGGATGTTCAAGCACAATTTGCACAATAGGGAGTTGATGAGGAAAAAGTTTGGAAGGAAGGAAACACTGTCCCGGAAACACTGGCCCTGTAGCTTTATTGCATGTGGGTTTGATGCTGTGCCAAGCTTTGTGACACTTACATCAAGGTTGTTCCCCACAGTGATGCACCATTGAGGTTAAATCACCTACCCATAATGGAATTTACAATGATTTCACTGTGTCTTGATGGAGAACATGTTAGCATTATCTTCCCTTTTTTATTACCCCATATGGCTTTCCAGCTCATAGCACACCGTGCTTCAGGAACTTTTTTGCTGCCACGCTTGTATGTCATTGTGTAAATTCATCAATGAATACAATAGAGACCTGGTCTATCCCAAGGCCTCCAGGCATTGATGTAATAGAAATAATAAAGCATAATCATAAGGAAGAAAACGGCATGTAGCTCTGCCACGTGGAGTATGGAAAAGGATATGGGTGGCTGGTGCTGATGCAATTCACTCTTACCAAATGGAGGTAAAAGGCCCAGAAAAGGACTCCTGCAGAGCATCGGTGGAGTTATGCCAGCTTCAGTATGACCATTCTCTACTTGGAAGGAGCCATCCTAGCTATTGTAACACAGTGGTGGAGTCTGAGGCTATGCCTTCTGAGTGTTGGGGCTTGTCTTCTTCCATTGATTACTTGCAAAAGAATATTTTATTTTACCAAAAGGAAAACAAATAGAGGAGACAGAATTATTATCTGGTAATCTGGATGCTGAGTAAGACAATAGCAGGGCAGGGATCTGTTCCTAGATCTACTTCTCACCTCTTTGCGCCTCAGCTTCCCCCTTCATAAATAGAAGTTGGGTAGAAATGTTTACAAGTTCTGCACCTCTGTGGGGAATTCTGAGCTTAGAAGGATGTGGCTGGTTTGGAATAGCAAATACTTCCGTGATCAGTTAGAAATCGTGCTGTGCAAAATGCAGAGGTCTAGTTAACTTTCTATTGATTTTTGATTAAGTTTTTGTTTTGGTTCTCAGATTAAATTAGATCTCTGTGCCTGTAAATTATTCCCTCAAAAGCTGAAATGTATAGTCATTGATCATGTCTTATTTCACATAGGATAGTGTGCTTCTCTTACCTGGGAAAGTGCTGTGAACCCAAACCTCAGGCTCATTCATAGTTTCCTGGGACAAGCAGCTCTATAACTGGAAGGACATTTTGGTGGGAGGTTCAGTGTTGTGATTGGGTAAGCTCAAAACCAGAGATAGGGAATTTCTCTCTGTAATGAATGCTTTAGTGGAGTTTCCTGGTTAATTACATCCCAGGTGAGTTAAATGGCAGGCTGATTAAAACCAGAGGGGAACAGGGAGGTGAGGCCATGCAAGTGGGGTATCTATAAAAGTAGGCAGAGTTAAACAGAAAGGTTTCTTTTCAGTAGAGCTCATCTGGCAGCTGGTTGGAGTTAGCTGAAGATGAAAGAGGTTTTGTTAGTGGTGTATACCACCTACTTTTAGATACAGCTTAGTGGAGAACTTTGTTTGTTGAGTATGGGAGGGGTTTGGCTTTTGGTAGTCCTCTCTGCAGATGGAGCTAGGCTCTTCAAAGAACAAAGTTAGTCTCCATATTATCTGCCCTTCAGCGTTTCTGCATGAATCATCAGTGTTCTTAGCTGAATAGAGAAAAGTTATCAAGTCAACCACAGGATTTTGCAAACCACCTGAGCATCATTGTAGGAATCTCAGTCAAACACACCTACTCTTTCTACAGGTATAAGGGAAGAAAATGCTAGAAGTAGGTAAGTGATCTCCTGTGGCTCTACTTACTGTCCTGTGCAGTGAATCAAGGGAAAACCATTGAAGCTGAGATATATGTTACTATATCACTCCTTTCATAATATGAAAGGCAGAATCTGGAAAAAGATGGTAATATGATCTGATCTAGAGGATCTGCTTGTGAGAAGAAACTGAAAAAAAAAAAAAAGTGGGAGATTGAATGTGCTGCTTGTTCTTTGAGTCTGTAGACAGATGTGCACACACAGGCAGCTTTTGCAGCAATCAGGAGTAAGTGATGAGTTTGCTGCCATTAGCTATTTTTTGCCAAGCACAACAAGCTTTTGAGAAAGCATGAATCTTTCGGCAAGTAACAGAAACATTTACAGTTAGGAATATGCATTGGGGAAAAATTATATATTATGGAAGAGATGATCCTGGAGATAAATCACATTGAGAATCAAGGAAGCTAGTTTATTTTTCTGCTTCTTTCCCTGACCTCCTCAGAACTCTGGATAAGACTTTCCCTTCTGAACTTGTTCTCCATTTGACTGGAACTCAGAGTGGAAGGACCTTCTCTCTGTCTACAGCAACCAAGACAACTAATTTTTTGGGGTTTTTTACCGTAGTCTCTAAAAGCCCTCCAAAATAAAAGACAATATTCATATTCTTCCTTTTCCTTGGAACTGGAAATCGGTTTGTCTCCTGGACAAGCTGCTGGTGTCTTTCCTGAAGCATCTGTTCCGGCTACTGTCCCTGTTGTCTTCCTCAGTGCAGACAAGACTAGTCTATCCTTAGAGAATGTAAAATCCCTTCCACCCAAAAAAGGGACGCACACCTGGGAAAACCAAAGGGTTTCAGGAGCAGAAGAAATTTTAGGAGGAGGGGTCACTGAAAGACCATCCCTTACACTGCTCCAGGACAGTACCTGGGGAATATTTTGAGCCACCTGCTGTATTCCAGATGGAGACTGGCAGATGAGGAGGCAGGCAGTGAGTCACTGAGAACATCCACTCCTTGAGACTTCTGGTTCCACCACCATCTTCTTCTTCCTTCACACCTTGCATCTATCAGCAGGGCCAGCTTGACTGATCCAAAGCTTGCTCTGTTAACCACTAAGCCATCCGAGTTTCTATGGACCTCTGTGAAACACCAGATTATCACCTACTAGGAGATGTGCTATCTCTTTCTGCCCTGCTAGCCTAAGGGGTTGTCTTCATGCAGGGGGAGTTTCTCTGTGCTGAGGAGAAATTCCAGAAGCTGCAGGGGGCAGGAAAAAACCAAGAAAGTGTTTCTAGAGTTGTAGTGCCAAATCCTGGGCTTTAAAGCTGTCTGCAACAGGGATTAAGGGCACGTCTGAGCCTGCGGACTTGCTGACCATGTACACTGCACACAAGAAGGCACAAGCCAAGATATAAAGTGGTCTTGAGAAGAAAATTCAAACTCAAGCTTGATGTCCTAATGTGCTCCCAGCATAGGTAGTCCAAGCAAAGTTGAGTATGCTAGACCTCTGCACAGGTGAATAGGCAGAGCTCTTGGTACAGCCTGCAAGGCGCAGGGAGGAGTTGGAGTCAAGCACCCTGATGACAACCCAGCAATAGAGAGGCAGTAGAACAGACCTGCATTTGGGGGTTGCATCTGCTGCTGCTTCTGGGACAGTGCCTCAGCAGAAGGCATTGGGAGATGCTTTGTAAATTATGGATTGGTCTGATTTGCCTTCTTCATACAATGCATTTTTGGTGACCTTAAAATACCTTTATAAAAAGTGCAGGATATGGGTATGCAGTCAGAGCATTTTTCTACTGCTTGAAATGTTGTTCCTGCATGGAGCTGCCCTTATTCTCTACTTTTTAATCCCATCTGAGATGGAAATGCATGAGTAAGCATATGTATCATTTGCAGACTTGCATACAGGCCAGATCTTCTCCTGGTTGAATTGCCAGCCAGCCACTCAGCCTGTCTCAAAGCAATGCTTTCTCTTGTGAGACTTTCCAAACTGGTTTAATCCACCTTGGGTGGCAAACTCCATGTGCTCTTCCTTTGCTGGCACACACTTTGCATTCACCGGAGCCTAAATTATCTCTGAATAATTCCAGCAATGCCTTGGTCCATGGAACTGATTCTCCAGCTGAATGTGTTGTGATGCATGCTCCCCCTCTACCTGAGTAGTCTCTCAATTTGTGGGCTGGGGAGCAAAGGGTCAAGAATGAAAGGGGGAGAAAGACAGTTCTTTGGAAATACTAGCATATCCTCTTCCTCCAAGGCAGGAGACTCGGTGGTTTGAATCAGAGCTGCCTCAACAGCTGTATCACAGGAGGACATCACAGCTGGGGATTCCTGTCAGGATCAAATGGATCTGTGCTCTTTCCTATTAGGCAGGGGTGTCTCTTCTTTTCTCTGTTCCATCTCCAAAGTGTCACCTACACTCACAGCCCTCTTCTGGGATGGTTTTCAGCTGTATCCTTCTTTATGTCTATAGAGTCAGGAAATACTCCTATGACAGGATTCACCAGAGGGTGCTATTACACATAGCCTTTTACATTTTTCCTAGCCTGAAAAGAGCATATAGCCTTTTAAGGGGACACTGAAATATTACCAGTTTTAAGATGCCAACTCCTCTTCTGAGTGGGAAGCTGCAAAAAGTATCAGCTTTTACCTTTTCTTCCTCCTGTTTGAGGGGTTTAATATGGGTATTTTTGGTTGGTTGTTTTTTTGTTTTGCTGTAACTGTCTAACAGGAATCAATTCTTAGTGTAGTTTTCTTCCTCACACCCAAATTCTTAATGTTTTGGGAGGAGATTACTAACTTCCTCTGTTCTGGTACTGTTGTTAATAACAAAATTAATTGGTTTCACACTCCTAAACTGCATGTCATGGTCTGGGTTTCTCCTGTGGTAGTAAATGTCTGCATTTGTTATGGCTCCATAGAAAGAAGGATGCTTTAGTTTCCTTTCACCACCACCATGAAGACCATTGCAGTTTTGCTTGAACCCAGAGGACAATCATCATTCCTAGCCAGCTGAGGGAGTTATGGACAGGCTTCCAGAACTGTCCCTGCTGCAGCATGAGGGCAAGCATCCTGAAGTGGGACATTATTTATCAGTTCTGCCTTCCCCAAGAAGAGAAAGAAGGGGGCAAGGATGAGGCTTAAGGACTTCTGTTCCAGTCAACCAGGGCAATTTGACAAGCACAGCCAGAAGCGTGTTGCAAACAGCTCTCGGGCTTGCAACAGAAACCTGTTTGTTTCCCCTGTTTAATTTGGGAACCATGCATCCAAGCACACTTGGTATTTCTCCATGCGTAAGTCTATACTGCAGCCTATTGATTTCCTTCACCCTTGGCAAGAATATCACAGCGGATTTTGGCTTTGCCTGTAATCTCCTGAGTGGATGAGACTAGAAATTCAAACGAGAGCTTAACTCACTGACTGTCTGTACTGCCCACATGATGGCTGCTCCTTTGGCTCTGGTCTGGAGCAAGTCAGCTGTCTGTTTGGGCAAGAAAACCTGGATACAGGGCAGGAGTGGCTTGTTCCCATCTGCACTCTGTGTCTACAGTGTGGATAAAACTGGTTCCAGGAACTTGGCTCTGCAAACCAGATCCGGAACATGAGCACATCTCCCAGAGGCCACATAGGTATGGGCTTTATTATTTTTGATAGATATCTGGTTTTAATCTGAAAGCAAGCCCCTGGATGCAGCCACCTGGCTCCTCAACAGTACTGTGAGTTGCCTAGAAATGTGAGCAGAAGATACTGGATCCACTTCTTCCTCTCCCTGTGCAAGAACCAAACAGAGAAAAGATGAGTTTATGGTGAAGAACTACCATCTTATTTTTGGGATGGCCTTTTTATCATCATATGGCTTTAGTGGGAGCAGTGGCCACCCTTGCAGTAGAAGGTTCAGTGCTCCAGTCTATGGCTTTTGCAGAGAGATACTTTTTGATTACACAACTTTGTTTGCAGTGTGGTTTCTTCTAAGCTTTTAGACTTGGAAGTGCTCTCATTCATCTTGGATTTTCCTGCCCTGACTAAAAGTAACGGTAACAAACGAAAATACAGGCAAATACACACTTGCATAAAGGTAAGAAATCTACAAGTCAGCAGATATGAAGGCACCAGTAAATAGCATTCCATGGTTCATATGCTAACCAAAACAGATAACAGATTTTTCCAAATTACTTCACAGCTTGAAAGTCCTCATAAAATAGTGCCCTAGCCATCAGTAATGGAGGCAAGCAGTAATCCTAACAGTGGTGGGAGATTTATCATCTTCTATGGGTTTTTATCTATTTCTTAGAAGAATAATGATTAAAATAAAAGCAATACTCACAATAACAGTCCCAGATGACAGATACTTTTCTAGATTATCCAAACTGGAAAGTGATGCTCTTTTAGAGGACTGCCATATAGTCTTTTCTCTACTTCGAACTGCTTCCAAAAACTAGGCCTGAGTTAACTCTTCCTGTATTAGTGACCTTCAAATATCTTTCAATTTGTGTCAAACCTTTACAAGAAGTGTCAAGCCTTTACAAGAAATTATGTTTGTCCAGCAATTGCACATTCTTTAAGGTCACTGAAACAGTTGTCAGGACATTGGTTTGATTTTGCTGGATAGAGAACTAGAGCTCCATCAGTCAGTGCATTGGGGTCTGAATCACCACTGCCCAAGAGCGGTGGGGAAGGAAGGAGTCTGCATTTTTTGTGTGAGTCAGCATATGATGCTGTCAGGCTCTGAAATGAAATTATGACAGTCACATGCCTCCAGTAAATGGGCTGGAAAAGGCTGATGTCAGTGAAATTCATTAAATCCCCATTCCCCTACATGCTAAGAAAAAATTAAGAAAAAATTCTTAATTTGTTCCACTGATAATCACATGGGATAGGGAGAAGAAGCACAAGTAAAACCTGGATGCTACAACTGTATTTGGAGAGTTTTCTAGAAATTGTCCTTGAGATACACTGAAGATTAAATTTGCTGTCTCTAAGAACTATGTTAATGGGGAACCTGAAGCAAAAGGACAAGGGGAGAGCAGTGGATGTAATATACCTTGATTTATTAAGGCTTTGGAGGCAGTCTGTCACAGCATTCTTGTTATAAAACTGAAGAAATCAAGCTATTAAGTAAAGTAATTGTCTGGAGTGATGAGCTTAAAGAGTAACATTCAGTGGCTTGGTCTCCATCAATGGTGGTTGGTAACTAAAGGAACACCTCTGAGATCAGTGCTGTGGTCAATATTTTCATCAATAATCTGAATAATGACACAGAATGAATCCCCATCATTTTTGCAGGTGATACTGAATTAAGGGGAATGATTGAAGTTTCAAATTACAGAACTATTGGATAAGATGAAGAAATTTGAGGGCTGGATCAACACCTTAACATAAGGAGGAACTTCTTTACTGTAAGGGTCACAGAGCGCTGGAATGGGCTCCCCAGAGAGGTTGTGAATTCTCCTTCTCTGGAGATTTTCAAAACTTGCCTGGATGTGTTCCTTTGTGACCTGTGCTAGATTATATGATCCTGCTCTGGCAGGGGGGTTGGTCTCCAAGGTCCCTTCCAACTCCTGACTCCCCGTGATACTGTGATAACAGAAACTACAACACTCAGGAAGGAGAAGTACCCATAAAGCAAAATCACCTCATGTATTGGTACTACCTGGGAAGCAATTGGATGAGCAGCTGCATTCCCCAGAAAGATGGGTCCCAGATTTAAGATGTGAGGGCAGTACACTGTCACTGCAAATAGGGCAAATTGCTGAGCTGCATTAGAAGGAAAGTGGCCAGAAGCTTGAAGGTAGCTGTGGGGAAATATACATTGCAACAAGGCTACAACAGCTTGGTGTTCACTGTTCTTTGTCTCAGCCCACCTTGGATGCTCAGTCCTCTATCATCTGATACTAGCATCACTCTGGCTTTGTTCATGTAGAGACCTAAGGCAGCAAGATCAAAGCTACCTTGGGTACCATTCTATAGGTTCCAATTACACTTATGGTTGAAGTAGAGACATATTTACATCTTGATTTGCTTCTGGGAGTTCCCCCCTCTTCCTCTCTCACTCCTCCTCCGCACCTCAAAGCCTGCAGTCAACCTCAGCTAAATACCAGAAGACACCAGAAATGTGAGACAGATGTTCAGATGCTCAGAGAAATGATCTGAGAAGAAAGAGCCAGGTGATGCATCCCAGGAAATGGATCCTGTCCTAAGAGGAAAATGCATTCATCATTCAAATAACTTGTGCCACAGAAACGCCATCTGGATAAACAAGGGCAGAGTTACACAGCCATTGTGCAGATCCTCATCCCTTCCTGGACAGTTGTAGAAAAGCAGATGTGTACCACAGGGCTTTGCCTGTGGACAGAGAGAGGAGAATAGGAGACTGTGGGGAAAGCAAGCACAGACTGGGATTTCTGAGGCTAGCAGCAGAGAGAGCAAGTGTTGTTTCCTTCATCAGATCTTATGCATCACTCACAATACTTGCAACTGGAAGTTGGTCAGTGGAGGTCTCATACCAAAACAGTTATGTGACCAGGAGACATAAAATCAAGAGAAAAGGGTGAGTGGGATTCTCACAAGTCCACCTGTGGACTCTCACTTTCCCCAGCTTCTCCACTGCTAGACAAGCCAAGGCATGGCAATTGCAGGACTCACCTTCTTCCTGCTGCTGCTCAGCTGAGAGATGATTTTAACCTGCTGGAGCCCTTGGCTGATCACCCTGCACTACCTGTGTTCATGTAGCAGCCCTGTGTCCCCACACTGCCCATGGTTGCATGTTACCCAGCTCCCCAGCCCTGAAGCAGAAGCTGAGGGATTTCCAGATCTCTCCTTCATGTTTTGCCTCTCTGCAAGGGAGGAAGCACTGTGAATTTTTTTTGTTGGCTTGAAGAAGAAAAGGATGAGTCTGCTGGAAGAGTGGAAACTGAAGTTCAGTAGATATAATTGGAGCATTTTGATGATTTTCTACAAGGCCAGCATGAAGGATGAGTAAATTCTTGCTAAAGATTGACATGCTGACTAGAGCCTGCATTTCTTGCAATGTTCCCATTTCTAGCCCAGAATAATAGGAGAAACATTAACCAAAGAAAGGCAAATGTCATCTGCCTCTAATGGAGGCATAAAACTTTGAGGAAGAGTCATATTCAGTGTTGATTTTTTAATTTGGAAAGGGTCAACACTGAAATCTGACTGACAGCCTCAAAAAGTGAATGAATCCAATAAACCCCAGAAGTGAAGCAAGACCTGAGTCTGCACAGCTATCATTCCCTCATGCTCAAGAGAGAAGGATGTAGGCCAGCTTCGTGTCTTCTGAGAAGATGTCTGAGGAGACACAGCAAGCTGTGTGAATTCATAGATTGGGCTAAGTCCCTTATAACTAGTGGAATATTGTACGAGATGTCATTATGAGATCAGGCTTGGAAGCTAGCTAGAATATAGCAAATCTATTGAGCAGCTGAGGTAACAAGAACACATGCAGGAGAGTTAAGGGCAAAAGGAAATGGGTGTACAGTGTGTGACATAAATTACCAAAGGAGAGTAAGCAGGGTGTACATGGGAGACTGAATACCATGAGCAAAGGTCAGGACCAAACACTAAAATGAAAAGGTACATGTGTGATGCAGCAGAAGTTGTAATTTGACCAGATTATGGGGAAATTCGCAAGGAGATGGGATAGGAAATATTTTTTTATTTACTTCTCCCCACTCCCTCCACCAAATACTGTAGGTCATTAGCTGGGACAAGCTCTGTGGATAACTGAACAGACTCTCCAGAGTTCTGAAATTGACTTCTTACATCCCTGCTCTGAAACTACCATTTAAAGTTGAGACATCTCAGAGGGCAACAGCATCTACAGAAATCAGCATTCCCTATAAGACAGGCTTGGGATGCCTGCTCTGTGATACAAATTGGAGTGGCTACTTTTCAGGGTGCAAGAGAGATGAGATAACTGGGGCTGGCCTGAGTGATCCATACATACCCTTCCAACATAAAGGGTAGAGTACCACAGAGTATTGCAGCTGTAAAATAATGCCACATTCCTACATAATATAGATTCATACAGTGTTACTTGCACAAGGGATGTGAGAATCAGTCTTTTGATACTTGGATTATGTTTTTAGGTCTCAGGAATCTGATTTCCCCTGACTGAAGATCTGGCCTTTAAAAATACATATCGATATTTTTAAAAGAGAAGCCAGATTTCCTGGCAGAAGAGAGAAAGTTATGAACAATGACTAAATACGACCACTCCTCAAACAGGAAAACAAATTAAAAAGAGCTTCAATTTTTTTTTATTTTTTTTTTTCTTAACCACCTCACTTCATAATTCAGTGTTTTGGTGGCTTTTGTGCTCTATGGATTCTGTGTTTTTCCAAAATTTTTCTCTAAAGCACAAGCTCAGATAAAGAACTGCAGGCAAGGAAAACCAGCACATTTCCATCAGGCACTCTGGTAATCTAAACTCCTGGATGAATCTAGCCCACTCCCCTCCCCCCCTGCCACCCTGCCTGACATATTTAAAATCTCCAAAGATCTTCCTTTAAGATACCAGGGCTTCCCATTGTGCTGGCTTTTATTGGATTTCAGGTGCCATTCAGTCAACCCCCTCAGCTGCTGGAATTCTTGAAATGCTAGGATCATATTTCACCTGATCTGGCACTGAACCATGTTCGCTATCTCACCCCAAAATTAATTAAACCATAAATTTTCAGAATCAACATGCAGCATCCACTATCACTGAAACAGTCTGGGCTTTGTTGAGCAAACTGCTGCAAGAACAAAGCTGCCTCTTTCTCTTTCTTCCCACCCTGCACTTCTCTTCTCTTGATGTGTATCAGCAAATGCAGTAAATACAGTACCCTCCCTCCTAGTTACAGAGAGATAATTCTTGTTCTGCTGTTGTCACAATTTTATAGACTTTTATAGACTTTGAGAATTTACAGGAGAATATTAACTCTACTAAAATGAAGAGGAGATGTTCTCCAAAATAATTTTTTTTTTTTCCCCTGAAACCCTGGAAAATACTACTTTAATTTGTCCCTTACCTCAGTTTCCCCTCTGTATAGTGAGGTTTTCTGTCTGGCACTGGTGCCAAGCAGTTAAAAATCCATTAATGAAGGAGGCGTTATTATCTAATGCACCCAAGGAGACCATTTAAGTATGCACAAAATTGTTAATCTTGTAGCTGTCTCAGAACAAATCATCTCTCCCTCTAAATTCCATAGCTGTGAAACTTAGGCTATGATAACAATTTTTAAAGCTTGGAAGATAGCACTTGCCATTCCAGAACACCCTCTAATTAAAAATATTGAAGAGAAAATAACTAAAACAGGGATTTCCATTTTCTGTTCTGGACCAGCAAGTAGTCTGGAGGCTGCAGAATCAATCTAAAATCTGAAGAAAGCTTACCCCTGAAACTTGCTAAATTTTTTTTCCAGATAGTTTGGTGGTTCCAGTTAGAAATCACTACCTCTCCCCACATTTTAGGGCCAAGAACTCTGCCACTCACTCTACCAACATGATTCAGAGAAGACCTTTACCCTTATCCTCAGGTCTTCTAATCCCGTCAGAGCCCATAAAGAAAACTGGACAGCTGCTTGGGTGGGAGACCTACAGGGCATTGCCTGGTTGCTATAGGCAGTGTAACCAAAGTTGTCATTTTTATTCCTTGAATCAAGAGTCAGCCAACACCCTTGCCTGGTATTCAAGGTTGCTGTAGGTTGGTAGATATAAATCTGAGCTCCTGACCAGCTCTGGTCTTTAGAAATTCTTGACTGAAATTGACTGCAGCTCTGGTGCAAATGCCAGTGTCCTGGCTGTATTCCAGCTCTGCTGATTTATATTTTTCTAATTCAAATGTCTCACTTCTGTCACAATTGGATGTTGTGCTCTTCTGCACTTAAGATTCAGTCTAGTACAGATAAACATTGTTTCTCCCTAGCCAAAATAAAGTGGGTCTTGCATTTATTCTAGGGTGGTTTTGATGAACTGTGCCACAGAAAGGTGTTTGTTCATGCTGGGGCCTCACATCTTTCATCCCAGGTGAAATCTGAGCTCCTGTCTTCCAGGATCTTGACTCTGGACTGAGATTCCCAGTGTATGGGGCCTCAGTTGTACATTTCCTACTTCAGGGTACTCCAGTTGGCCAAAGAGCTCAAGCATAGATCAAAGATCAAAGTGTCGTCTGATGCGGTACATTATCATTATCATCTGCTGGCTTGGTTCTGCTCAGTCATGAGGTTTGCATAGAGAGCCTCCCAGCTCTGCTAACAAACTAGGAATGTGATGTCTTTGTGAAAAACACAACCTCTTCTCTAGCCTTTCTGCTTCTGTTCATAATCTGGGACCTGAAAAATAAGACTGGAAGGAAGGGAATATAGAAGTTTTTACACTAGTTAGTCCTTGAAACTTTGGATTTGGTGTTTCATGACAGATCTGAGTTTTCCTTGAAGCATCCTACAGGCTATTGTCTACTGCCTATTTTTCACCTGTTGCCATGGACAGACTGGTGAATAACTGCACCGTGAAAACAGAGAGCAGACCCTTGGTTTGTAAGGCATTAATCAGCCCTGGTTTAGACAAGAGCATTTCCCTTCACTTCAGTGTTTCCCTCCCCACAGCAACTCCTGCCAGGATGTCCTGCTGCCTGCTGGAATTAATGTGGCTGAAATATCCCTCAGGATTCCTCTTGAGGTCAGGAACTCAGGCTTTGGATCCTCTCAGTTCTCCTTTCTAGCGTCTGAAATTAGATGTTGCCAAATTAATTTTGCTTCCCCTTCCCATTCTTCATATTTTCCAAAGTCACCTCTCACTGGCAAGAAAAGACTTGGAGAGGAGAGACAGAGGGGAATGTTCAGGCCTGGTCTGCCTCTTTCCCTCTGTAATTTCACAGTCCCCCTCTCATCCTTGAGATCATTTTGTCAGTGCACTATGATGTGCTGCATCCCAAAATCTTGGCACTTCCCAGACCAGTGTGTTGAGTTGTCCTCAAGTTTCTGGATTTTCCTTGCCCTCCATAAGAAATTCATATTCCTTTTCTTTATAGATTTTTTTTTCCTTTGGCACTGAAAGACCAAAGAACTCTTCCTCTTTATTTTTTCTTCTCCCCTTTTTTGCTCACCTGAACCTACCTTGCCCTCTTCTCCTCTTTTGTCCTGTTCTCATCCCAAACTCAGAATGGTCTTCCAAGGACACAAATCCTAGACTAAACTGTATTCTGTATTGCATTTCCTTGCTTTCTGCTGCCAGTCACTTTGTCTAAGGAAGCCTATATATCTCACAAAATTTCACAGGAAAATGGTTCTCAAGAATATCTTTCTGCTCACGTTTCTCCTCACTGAAATCCACTCCAGACCTTGTAGATCTGAAACTAGCTGGCAAACATGGTATTTTTTCCATCCTTATTCACAGCGCTTTTTATTGCTTCCTTCCTTTCTTCATGATATTGTGCCCAGTGAGCTTTTTAAGGCAGGTCAACATCTCATTGTTTGTCAGAAAAAACATTTGGCTTACTGACACTTTCCAGATTCGTGCTGTTAATCAGGTTATGCCTAGTCTGACTGAAGCCTTCTTTGGAGTCCTCCAACTCCCATTTGCTCTGCCTAGTGCATTGTTTTACCCAGGCAGAAAATATGGGACATCCAGGACATCTGGTCCTTATGCATCTACCCTCCAAGCTAGGTAGTTTCCTGATGAGATACATACAGTGAAACCATAGGGGCAGGTGGGTAATGGCTGTATCCTGCATCAGGCTGTGGCTCCATGGGGCTGTCGTGTGCATGAACACTCCTCTCTGAGGCTTCAGTCTCAGCTACTGGCCAGGAACAGCAGGTCTGGGAGAGCTTCTCCCATCCTTTCCTTCCCTTCCCTGGAAGTGTTGTTCTTTCTTCTCTCATTCATGCAACACTCTGTGATCTTGCCATCAACTTTTTCTCAGACCCACACCACAAAGCTGTGCATATTTTACTGTACGTGGCCTTAATATTACTCTTCTACCCTCAGATTGCTGAAATGCCTGATCACTTACAGGGCCAGCACTGGGTAATTCAACAGGTTGTTTTTAACAGCATAGGATGAACAGCTGATCTTAAGAGAGCCTGTTTCTTTGAGCAAGATATTAAAGTGTTGCTACGTTTTGCATTTCCCTAGTGACACAGGGAAAATGATACAGTTTCTCTGCTGAATCATCTGCTTTTACAGTTTTGGGTGTTATGTTTATTTTCCCAAAGCATTTTTTTCTTTCCCAGACTCTCCCAGGTCCCAAGGTCGAAGCTGATGTCTGCACTCCAAGTGCATCCTGTTTGTCATAGAATCATTTAATTGCCATTTAAGAGAACTTATGCAACTGACCTTTAACACGGCAGAGTCTGCCTGCTGCACTTAATTCCTTATGCCGACGTAAGAAAATAAAGAAAAAAATTTCCTTTTGGCTAATGGGAAAGTCTTCCCACAGGGAAGATTAAAAAAGCAGGTGGGGTGAGGGAACTGATGAAATTCAGAGTGGTCAGTGGTTACACAAAAGGCTTGGTTTGAATATTGCTTGCTTCCAGGGGAAACTACAGTACTAATTGCTCTAAAGTTCAGGGAGGAAGGGGGGAGGGGCTTTTTTAAAATGGCAGAACTGAATGATGTTACAAGCAAATTTATTTTATTTCTAGATCACTACAGAGCAGTTCCATAAATCCCATTCTCTGACCCTAGAAGATCTTCTATCCAAAGCCAGTGTTAGGATTTGGGAGGAAAAAGAGAAATCAGGGTGGTGGGGAGGAACTGAATTGCTCTTGTCTGACCATTTTCCTTTCAACTCATGATTCTGATAAATAATCACCTGGAAAGATCTCACAGTGTCTGGCAGTGGATTGGCTAGGTTGCCAATCTGTACTCAGAGTTAGAGGAGGTTGCAACCCTTTCTGGACTGGCTAGCCACAGTTTTAAAAACTAGACAATAGCTGATATAAAATAACAGATACAATACATCACACTATCCAAATAAACAATTGATTAGATGAGGAGAGTCTTGAATACCTCATGCTTTTGCTTGTGAATTGACTGTGAAATTTATTTGATAAATAGCAGGCTGACCCTGAAGCAAATAGCCATATAGAAAATCTCAGACAATCGAAATGTAGCTCAACTTTTTCAGCAGTGATCCAGTAATACTCCATTTTACTGTACTGTTTGTGTGTCCTCCTGCCTTGAGGACTTTGTGGCTTCAATTCTGTTCTCTGAAGTTTGAGATTCTGACTGCAAATCAGATCCAGAGTTAATGGATGCAGTAGACAGTAAATAGGGGTAAGGAGTGGAGTTCAGCTATTCTCCATATGTATCAAAGGCAGAGAGATTACTCACTGGGCAGAAAAAAACCACCACTTTTCCTTCCTTCCATACATCTAACAAATGATATGAAGTACAATGAACTGATACTAGTAGTCCCTTGACATGACCTGAATGCCCCATAAGCAGTTTTCCCTAAAACTGGCATCCTCTCAGACACCTTTTTGTTTGCACCACAGAGTTCTTACCTTTATATAGCAAAGGCCATGTAGAGGTTGGTGGAGAGAAGCACACCTCATATTAATTAAAAAATACAGGTTTTCTGCTGAAAGTGCTGAAGACAGGGATAGGTAGTGATATTTAGCTCATCTGTGATGTAGCTTCTTACCCGCTGAGAACAGGAGGCATGTTCCGTTTGTCATCAGTCACAAACAAACAGTGTATATTTTTAGCTTCTTCTTTCAGGGAAGATAAAAAATATTTTGAGTTAGCATGACATGACTTAGGTGGGGACTCTTTTATGTTTTCTATTTGTTTAGATAATTGGGTCACAGGAAAGCACTCCTGTGAGAACCAATCTTATTCCCAGAGATCCAGAGAGGTGAAGGGGAGGGAGAGAGTTGAAATTAATGTTAAAATAAAACATCCTGTGCAAAAAGTGCCATTGTCGATGTAGCCTTAATCATAAAGTAATTTAGAAGGATGACTGAAAAGTTCAGCCTTAACTCTGTCTTTTTTCATCAAGTGTCTGTACCTTGAAATACATGAGCGGGCTGGCTTCATCTTTGTCAGATAACAAAGCATGTACAATTCAGTGTAGTGTGACCCACGCTTGTTAAATCTAAAGTTCATATAGCAGTTCCCCTCTGTGCATTTTTGTACTGTCCAAATGGTCAATATTTTACAGTTGCTATTTAGATTTGGTTTTAACTGTATTTAGTTTTACTTTTTTCAAATTTCAACTTTTTATTTCGTTCTCACAAATGTTTTGATGAAATCTCTTTAATCTCTAATCTAATTACATGCACTGTGTTTCCATGCTTGTGGGTTTTGAGCTAGCAGCTTTAGACTCTTGCAGCCAAGAATTTCATCACAGAAAACTCACCAGCCATTTTATATTTACACCCGATTTAATTAGGAATCAATTCACTTATTTGAAAAAAAATCCCTTTTCTACTGTTTTTTGAACCTGATGGTGGGATCTTTCTGTGTATGGCAACAACCTCAAATAATTAGCCTGGTGCCAGGGGAAGACTGTTAGACCTCCATCATCCTAAACAGCTGACTGGGTGGACAGAGAGGATGTTTTTGCAGTGATTTTTGTCTTGACATGTTGCAAAAATGGTTTCTGAAAATCAGTGTGGTGGTAAATGTGTTTGGGTTTGAGCAATATTCCCCAACAGCCTGTCCAGAACAAACCTGTGGGTTCACAGAATAGCACTTCTGCAGTATGGCTAGGGCTGTACCATGTAGTAGGGTCCTTCTGCCTTGCTTCTGCCCCATTATAAGGACTGGGGACATGTTCTAGTTAGCAACTCTGTGACATGACATGAGAACATTTATGGATTTGTATTGCTCTTCTACTTTGGAAAAATGCCAGTCAAGAAATGTCACCTCCCACTTCCCCACCCTTTCAAAGATATAATGTGCGAGGTTTGAGTGGTGTCCACTTAGCTCCTGGACAGCTGTCATCTAACCCAGCAATACATGGAGCCTGTTACTGATACCAGAGCTCAGCTTCAGAGATTTCTCGCCCTTCCAATGCTTGTGTCATGGGCATGGCAGAAACACCTCCATTCCTCTCTCTCAGATGTTCAAGGTTATCCTTCCCAGCTCTTTTCCTCCCCACCTCCTCATCCATGTTCTGTTGCCACACATCTGGCTTTGAGCATGGAGCCACTTCTTGGATTTGATCCCTAGCAGCTGTCTGCTGCCAGCTCTTTCCCAGAGAGGATAGGGATGGGATCCAAAAGGCAAGGGGGAATAGAGGACAAGCTAGGAAAGTCTGCAGCAGGTGGAGGTTAAGACAGAACTGAATCTCCACGGGAGCAATGTCCTTTTCCCCTCTCTCCACTCAGCTCCGTCAGTGTCTATCTCTTGAACATGTCTCTCTTCTCTATTATTTCTAAAAATGTAGACAGTCTTCTCCACCTCCTTTACTTCTGAATGAGCTCTTTCTGGATGCAGACTTCTCCAGCAGATTGTCTTACCAACATGGGTAACTGGGAACACATCCCATTGGAAACAGCAGAAGAGATGCATAGTTGAAAAACTACACATCCTGTTTAAACCATTAGGATAGAGACATTTCTTTCATTTGCCCGCCAGCAGATACCAGCTAGACAGAGCTGGAGTATTCCGTCCATGCAGCTTCTCCTTGTCTGAGCAGGAATAGTTCAAGGGTTATGAAGTGCCAAATGCACTGAGTGAAGGCTGAAAAAGAGGGGACTGGAGCCTAGGAATGTCCTGGCTATGTCATGTGGTAACAACAGAAGGTTACATTTAGTCTCCAGGGCTGTCAGATGAAGCCTCTCAATGTCATTAAGGAACTAGGACTGCCTTCAAAAGCATCCTGTGCCAAAGGTTTGTCTTTCTGCTGGAATAAGAGGGAAAGGCAAGAGAAAACTAGGCATGACCAAAACCCACCTGAAAACTTGGAAGCCTTTCTGATGCCTTTCACAGGTTTGGATTTAGTCTTCTTTTTGCCCTTCTGTGGGTTTGGCCTCATGATAAAACCCAGAGCCAGAGAGCTCTAAGCAGAGACAGATTAGCATCTTGTTTTCAGAAGCCTAAGACTGGGATATATGGATCTGTTTATTTTACAGTTGCCAATAGCTAACACATCCATTGTGTGCAACATACACAATGCTGTGAAGCTGCTGCTAAAAGAGGACAGACATTTTAGCTGGCTTATTATCAGCCTACATGCACTGGAGATGGATCCTTGGCTTTTAGTTCACCCTTGCTCTTAGTTTTATTTCAGCACATTGTCCTATTAATGATCAAGCACTCTTTGAGCTGCATTTTATTAAGTTGCTTGGAGGCCCTCTGGCATCAGCAAAGTAAATACACTTGTGGTGATATTATTATTATTAGATTCATGCTAATAAAAGGATAACAACCCAGCAAAAGGCCTTTAATCAGTCTATGCTGTGTAGGCAAAACCAAAGCTTTTTATTGGGATTTTTTTTAGGGTCTTGTCCATGTAAGGGGAGAAAAAATAAAAAAGACCATCAGTTGAGTGATTAATTTACAAGGCTTTGTTTCTTTGATGAATTTTCTCCTTTTCTCTGCTGCTTAATTGGTGTGGAATTTCCTTCCCTTTGCTCAGAATTTCACTGAAATAACTGCTAACATCCAGTAATAAAATCTTTGCTGCACTAGTAACTTGCAGACTTATCCACTGAAGAAAGATCCCAGCCTGTGGTTAGTAGAAGCTGAAGGAGATGTTCTGGTGGATCAAAGTAAAACCAGGACCAGCCAGAAACCAACATCAAGTTGAAAACACGTGTGGGTAGCGACAAAGGAAATTCCCCAGGGTAATTACTGAATCTACTCAGTGCTTTGTTTGTCTGGAAAAACACAGCAAATACTTCCCTACTTCATCAGGGCATCATGAGGATAACTTCCAGTAAAAAGTAGGAAGCCAAGCACGCCTAGAAGGGTGGTGACACATGAACTCCCTCATAGATTAGACCAGCTTCATTCATTCCCTGTTTCCCACTAGTAAGCCTGTGTCTCAGTGGATTCAGATGTAACCCTTTCCTCCACAAAAGGACCTTAATTGTGTAGCTCTGAAATAGAGCCATAAAGAGAAACTTTAGCACCTACAGCATGCACGCAGTTTTGTTCCTCCTTTTAGTCATCACTAAATTGGGTTTGCAGCTCCTGTTTTGGTACAGTCACAGTACACTCCAGGGCTTGTGCATATTTGCCTCCTTTTGGTATTTATCACACCTCACCTTTGCTGTGGTTCTTCTTAGGACCACACTGGACTGGTAATAAATATGTTCAATTTTCCTAGCTCTTCTTTTGCTCTGGAAAACACATTTTTGGCTGATCCTGTGCAATCAATCTCACACTGATTTTCAGTTTCACATCTTGATTTTGTAAAATTTTGTCAAAAAAAATTTGTCTGGGATTCTGAGCAGCTCAGTACTCCCTACAACTATCCTGAACTTGAAAAAAAGATTGAATACCTCTCTATAAATTACTGCCTCTAATGACTACAAATCTGTTTTAAACCTGCAGGACATGCTGACATGGAGTTAAATGGACTGAGTCTCTCTGCAGATTGTCTTGTTGCATGGCAGTCCCAAGACACAGAGGTGGTACAGCTGTGGGCAGGTGTCAACTTTGGTTCCCTATAGGCTGGCTGCATCCTCTTATCTCTGAAGGATGAATAAATATTCTGTACAATTAATACATTCTGAAAAATTTAGAGATAATTTTTCTGAAGTAAGTACCCCGTGATCTCTTGGCAAGTCCTCAGAGAGAGGGGTACATTCTGTTGCACCTTCTCTGGGTTCAGCAGATGTTATAAAAGGAGGCCCGAAACCTCTGCAGTGTGTATGGGACTGGTTCAAGCCTTCAGCTCAGACATTAAAGCACTTGTGTAGTGTTTTGCTATGAAACACAATGTACTCTAGACGACATTGTGCTTGCAATGGTGTGAATACAGTGCAACATCTAACTTGAGGTGAGCCAGATCCCTCAGATATGAGGAGCCCATGTATGAGCCCTCTCGAAGGACATCTTCAAGGACACAGTGAATGTGTTTATACTAAGGTGTAGAAGAGATCCTGAGGTCAAATATGCAGTCTGTCCACATTGCTTGTCTGTGGAAAGGCCTTGGAGCTAATCGTGGTGCAATCTAGCTGATACTCCCAGTGTAGCAGTGTGAATACCCTCAATTTATCCCCTACAGAAATCTGGAGGTACAGCCAAATTATCTGGCAAGAAACTAGACAGTAATAACAATCACTCCTGAAGACAACCAGTCATTACTACCCCAGAACCTAGGGGGAATAGAATTCTCACTGTGCAGCTGGTCTAATCCCTACCCTAGATCTGATCAACACAAAGACATTCCTCTCCCTAGGTCAGACTGTGCTGACTCTCATGCACCCTGACAGGCTGTGAGCCCTGGAAAGCTGCATTAGCATCCACATGTACAAAACCACAGAATTAGAGCAGGCGTGCAGGAGCTGGAATAGCCAAGTGGATCTTAAATTTGGTCTCTCCAGAAAGAACTCCAAAGCAAACTCCAGAAAGTATGGCTCCTGGGGAATGGCATAGGGAACATAATCTGAGTACTGAAAAGACCAGAATGATTATTTAATTTCTATTATTCGGAAATCCTTTGCTGTGTATCTGTGCAAAACAAAAGAAAAGTTTAACAGTGAAAGGATCTTGCAAGAGTGTTTGTCAATTATACATTTTTTCTTTTTCTTTCTTTTTTTCCTTCTTTTCTTTTTTCTTTTCTTTTCTTTTCTTTTCTTTTCTTTTCTTTTCTTTTCTTTTCTTTTCTTTTCTTTTCTT
>JANIJG010005694.1:54416-67704 GCA_024611175.1 Megaceryle torquata
TTCTTTTCTTTTCTTTTCTTTTCTTTTCTTTTCTTTTCTTTTCTTTTCTTTTCTTTTCTTTTCTTCTTTTCTTTTCTCCTTTTTCTTAGCACATAATGCATGCCATTGAACTGGGAAATGAGAAAAGGAGTAGAACAGAAACCTGTCCTTTTTTTTTTTTTTAATGGGTCTTAGAGAAAAGATGTGTCTGTGTGAACAATTTATACACATTTTGAAGAAGAAAGAAATGTTTCCCAACCACTGTCCCCACCTCAGCCCTCATTTTCATACTTTTTGACCTGGGACTTTTCTATGATGCCCTTCAATAACCTCTTCCCTACTGTTCCAGAAACCTAGAGATATACTAGAATATCTGGTTCAAACTTTTTTTTATAGTTATAAATACATTTCTAAAGACTTTTATTCCTATTTCCTAAGAATATTTATCTATTCATTCTACAGCCAGGAACACACACACAAAAAAAAGAGTGATCTTCTAATTGTTATGTTCCCTCTCATGGGCTAGAAAGCCTCACTCAGTAATTCCCACTTTTATGCTTGTAATTTTGTGGTTGAACCAGCATGCAAATTTTAAGACAACTCCCTGCCTTGATTTCACCAATCGTTTAGTGAATCTCCTGCAGTAGTTAATTATCTTCATGCTGAAAGTCAGAGCCATGCAGCTAATTTTCTAGTTTACCTTCTGACTTCATCTTGCAACAACTGGGGCCTGCCTTTGCTGACTAGCTCAGAAACTCTCCTCCAGTAAACATATTCTCCCACTGTGTGTCTTAAAGGTTGCTATAGAATCTTCATCTCATTAGGCATATTCCAAAGATCCAAGACAGGGCTGTGACTTGCATAGTATTTTTGCAACCTGGAGTGAGAGGGGAGAGAAATGAGCAAAGAGAATGGATAAAAGAATGATGCAAAATGTTGTTCACTTTACTGTGGGTCTTGACTTCTCTTAGCTTTGCTCTGCCTTGCTCAGGAGGGTTTAAGATGAGGAAGAGGATATCTCAGAATCAAAATCTGAGCCCAAACCTCACAAGCATTTTGCCTTATCTCCAGTGATTGAGGAGTTAAACTCATTCCTGTGTCTCTGTTACACATTAAAGAGTCAATCTGTCTACCTAATTTAGAAGCTGGGATATCTCACACCAGCTGAATTTATTCCCTGGAGCTGAGGTAACTTGGAAGACTAAGCCAGTTCTCAAGGTAAGCCTGGAGTGCCTAAATGCTTTGTAACATAGGAGCAGCACATCAAATAAGGAGTTAGTAAAATACTGCATGGTGGCTATTTCTGCCTCCCTCTGCAGCTCTGGCTGGATGTTATGAAGGGAAGAGAAGGGAGTATTCAAATGTAATTGGCGGGCAAGAGGAAATTTTGTGACCTTTGCTTCTCCTGCACACAATGTTTATGAGGGACTGAGCAGCATCTTTTATTTCCATATGTGAACTCCTTTGACTTAGCTGTCATTGCTTTGTCCCAGCCAAACAACACCAATATGCCCCTTTTTGGAAAGTATTAAATAGAGCCTTCTAGGTAGATAGGTCAACATGAGCCTCTTGGGATTGGGAAAAAAAAAAAAAAAAAGCTTGTACTGTCAAGTATCTGAGAAAGACAAGTTAGTTCACCTAAAATGTGTACATACATCTATCTCCTTTCCTCCCAAACAGCACATCTTTTAAGTGACAGAAAACCATCAGCTGAGCTGTCAGATGAAGAAGAAAATTCAAGGAAATGGCAGCTGTATGAAGGCTGAGCTGTAAGTAGGTGGCACTGCGTCCAGTTATCTGGGAACAATTGGCATAACTCAGGTCGCAGAAGAAGATAAACAAAAGACCAAAGAATATTCCAGATGAAACAAGATATGCATTAGCAAAACTGCTTGTTTTCCTTCAGTGGGACTGAACAGTAGTGAAACTGTCCATGTAGTCAGCTTCAGAGAGGGAGACAAGAAAGTTGTCCCTGCTCAGCTGGAAGGGAGCCTGCTTTCAGCGTTCCCAAGTGCCAGCTCCTCTCCTTGCTGTATGAAGGCACAGTTCCATGTCCACCAGGCAGGGACAAGAGCAGCTCAGAGGAAGTTAAGACAAGTGATTTCCTCCCCACCCTCTTGGTCTCTCCTGGATCTGGGCCTTGCCACCTTGTTGTGGTGGTGGGCCTAAATTTGTTTTGACTCTAGCCAGTTGTTGTTAGCATGACCTGAAGCTTTAATGACTGTTTCCTATTGAACTCAAAGTTTTCCAATTAATCTGGACAGCAGGTAAACAGGAGGAAGAAAGCTTCAACAGAGAGCCTTGCCAAAGCTCTGCTGGATCATCCAGTGAATACTGGAGAACTTGGCAGGAGAAGAATCACAGGGTTGGATCAAGGCTATTCATTTTTGCTAACTACTCCTGACATTTCTCTTCTCACTCAGATGCACAGTATTCAAAGGTTTTGCCAGAGGTTCCTCTACACAGGCTTGCATCTCACTCATTGACACAAACCTTGAAAGGGAAAAAAAACTAACTTAATTGCTTTAGGGTGGAGGGGGGAGAGAAAATAAAATAATAATATTAAAAACATAACCGCAACCCACAGGATCTACAGGAGCTGTGGAAGAGGGAAGGCTGTGCTTGAGCAAGTGCTAGGATGTCATTTGGCCAGGCACTTCTACCTCCAAGGTCACCAAAGTGTTTTGACTGAATAATAAAATGTGTGTCTTATCCTGAAACCTAGGACTGGGAAACAGCAGGGGTGGAGGAGTAACAGGGAAGGAGGGAAAAGGACAGTGTGGGAGAGCAACTCAGTCCTTATTGCTCTAAAATCTGTGGAGCTTGATCACACAAATATTTGCAGATCCTGGCAGTAACATGTGTAAGATAGAGTATGTGATCATCTTAAGACTTATCCCATGTTTATTTTTCTTTAATTGATGGATGTTGCAGCCTGTTCTCCCAGCTCTTGCAGGGGAGAAAAATAAGAAGCCAGAATCATGAGCGTTGAACTTTATGTCTCTCCAAATTTTCCTGCTGGCATCTCAGCTTGGAAGGGAAGATGGTCTAGGGAAGGAAAAGAAATTTTAAGGGGAAAACTTCCCACGTTGTTCTTTCCCTGTGGGATTTCAAGGAACCATTCAGAAGGGGATAGGAATATTGCTACTGGTATCTCAAAGGGAAAGAATCAAGTCTACATTATTCAAAAATATTCTTTCCCTTAAAAACTAAACCACACCTCCTCCAAAAAATACCTTCTAACAAACTATGTGATGAGAAGTTGACATTGTGCCACACTTGTGTGCCACCATCTCTCAGCATCATAAAGGCAGCTCTTAAGATATAAAGCAGATAAAGTCATCTTCCCTTTGCCAGGATAAATATCTTAGATTCAGAGAAATTTTTTTTTAACTCTCTGGTCCTGTAATAATATCTCCTAAAAACCACTTCAAAGTGTCATACACATTTGGCTTCTCTAATCAAGGAGGAAAAAGTCGTTTTATTAAATTTGGACTGCTTAATCCAATTTGAAAAAACAAAAGGAAACATGCTAATTGTAGAGAGCAATTTATCAGAAGTCTATAGGGAGATCAGAAGTTAAACCCAGGCTGCAACATGGAGTAGTACTCCAGTGGCTTCATCCTTTCTGCAGATCTGTCCTGTGTCAGCTGACTCCTGTAACTGTCTCCAGCTCATACATCCCACAAAACATAAAAATGTGGATCTACTCTTCAGAGCTCCTGCAGTACATAGTAACAAGGAGATGCAGTGCCACAGAAAGCTCAGAAAAAAAAAAAAAATTGCTGGCTCTACTCTTGTCCCCTTAATGCTGCACAATGTTTTTTAATGAAGAAAAGAGGACCAGTGTTTGTAAGTAAAAAGAGGAGGAGATAGGTAAGGGGCTTTGGTAGTCAGCAATCCTTGTAAATGAGAGCAAGCCAGGACAAAGTTAAGCAGTTTACTTTTGCAAAAAAGAGGTAAGGAGTGAATGAAGGCTTTTTCCTCTTTTAAAATAGTGTGGGCTTTCTCTATAAATACAGTCTTTATATTATTTATAACATTTATCTTTTGATATACTTTATTTAATTTCTTTCTGTGATCACATGAAGCATGCAATCAAGAGCAGGAACTATCAAGTAGTTCCCCAAAAGGCAACAGAGTTTTTTTTACCTCCACTACATTTATAGTCAGATCAGATCAGCAGTTACACTGAAGTCTGTATCAGTAGATACTGATGATTAGCACAGGTGAGCTGCTGACTGTGAGATCTGTTGCTGTCCATGTGTGGATCACTGCCTGAGGTGTGATATCTCATCTGAGGCTGAAATCTGAACTGATGGACTGGAATCAAGCTCCAGTGGAAGGCTTTGTGGGTGTGATCCAAACCTCTTCAAGTCTGTAGAATGTTGCCAAAGGTGAATGAAGTTACATAGCAGAATTATTTATGTAGATCTGGGGAATAATGAGAATGAAGGATTTTGCTCAATTAAAAAACTATAATGTTGCCTCTGTTTGTAGTAAAAGCTATAAGGGGCTCCCAGAATAAGCCTTGTGACCTTGAACCAGACCCCTTCAGATTGTCCCATTTCCCCTGGGACATGGATACAGAACTGGACAATGTCTTCAGATCTTTGCGTCTCTTTGGAAAATGGCCATAATCCCACCTTAACTCCAAAGAGAACACTTCTGAACTGAAAAGAAATTGTGTATTACTCTAGAGGTGATTCCTCTGATTAGAGAAATAGGAACACTGACCAACTTTTTTTTACAGTTGTGTAGACTGTAAGAGCTCAGCTGTTGTCTGGGTGAAAATCTGGTTGCTACTCACTAGGAAGCATGCCCAGTGTTACTATGAAGGCTTGGAGTGCTTGGGTCCACCATGGGCTCCAGAGCTTGAGGACCTAGCTGTAGTAGTAATTGATAGCTATATGGTAGTAGGGGGATTTCCTAAGAGGAAGGATAAATATTTCCCTGTTTTGTCTACTCAAAGTGGTCATCAGAAGCAGCAGATACTCAGAGAAACATGGGATCAACTCACAGACTTCAAATAAGCTTGAGGTTTCATCCTTATGCAAGCAAACACTATCAACTATGGCAAATCTTCTGGAAAACATAACAGATTCAAGAGAAATTGGATTCAACATGGTGTGTGGGACCAGCTTTTATCTTGGTCTTCCACAAGAAATAGTGGCATAAAAGGGCATGTTCAAAACAAAAAGCAGTAGGGAATTTTAAAAGTCAGGATAGTAACATGAGTAACACAATTCCAAGTCTGAGTTAGCATCAGCAATCACTTCTCCAGAAGGTGGTTCCCCTCACTGGATAGCCTAAGGAAGCCTGAATCTTTAGAAGTAATAATAACTTTCACATTTATATTGCAAGCAGTCTATCTTTTTATGAAATGTGTTGCAAGAAGCCACCTCACCTAGGTTCTGTTGGGTAATTATTTGCTTTGAATAGTTGCTCTTGTGAAAGAGAACAGAAAGAGCAAGGAATTCCTTTCTTTTACACTCTTCCTCAACTTGTTAACTTTCCACTTCCACTGGCTCCTTCTCCTGCTGGAGATACTGAGGTTCATCTGAACTACGTCCAGCAACATCAGAATTAGATGATGGTTTGGAAGAGGAGCTGTCGTTTTCTGCACCCATATAAAGACCAAGTGTAATCTGAAGGTGTCCTTCAAGAGCTCCTGCAAAATGATATTGTTGCTAGTCTGCGGTCCAGGCCACCACAGCGTACTCTCTATTTTTCTATTTCTGCTTCTTTCTAGAGTCTGGTTCACCCACCACATGGATTTTTTACTCATTCTGAACTTTCTTGCTAGAGGGCAAACACTGATGCTTTTATTTCTGCCTCAGTCCTCTACACTGAAGAAAGAATAAATATTTGCTTAAAATTAAGCCCATTTTGGTCTGGAACTTCAGCAACAAAACAGTTTGGATGCTCTGCAAAAGAGGAAAGGATTCAGCATGCCTTGTCTCTCCCCTCCCACCCCAACACCCCTCCCCCCAGGATTCCAAAAAGACTCAAAGTATTTTGCACAATATTTGAAAATAAATATTGCTCATCCTTGAGCTGATAGTTTGGAGTCCAGACGGGCTCAAGATTCATAATGGAAAGAGTGATGTAAGCTTAATGCTATGTGAGCCATGTGTTGTTACCATCCAACAACCAGTTCCATCCGGTCTCCTTCTTGCATTAATGGTCATTTTCTTCCAAATTATTCCAAAGACCCAAGACACTGTGCTGATTAACCCCTTCCTGAAGGATTTAGACCTCAGCAATGGTCATTATTGTGCCTAGAAGGACTAGTCAGTAAGAAATAATGTTTTATTCTCATTATTCATTAGATATTTTCTTCTCGAGCTTGCCTTTTATCTAGTGCAAAAATGTTTCTTTGAGATCAAGCAAAGACTGGGAAAAAAAAAAAATCGGGGAAGGAAATGATGAGATACCATTATTGATTGGAAGAGAGGGAAGACATAGAAAAGTCATCCATCACTCCCAGCCCTCTCTAAAGAGAGCTATCATAGCTTGCCCACAGGCCTAATAATCATCATTTTGAAAGGGAAACATCCCACAAGGAAAAGTGAGGGGAGCTGAAGATACTGAAGAAGCTGATCTATAAAAGTAATTCATTCCATGTTTCTGCACTTCTGACTTGCTCAACAGTTTGATGCACAAGAGCAGAATAATGCCAAGGTGTTATGAACTGGAAGTGAAGTTCCCGGCAGATAAGGACTTGGCTGGGGTTGAGAAATTACTTAAGAGGAGCATCCTGCACCTGAACATGAATCTTCCCATGGAACCATGCCCCAATGTTCAGCTCCATCTGAGGCTTTCCCTGTCCCCAGCCTCACCCTAGCTGGCAGCATGTGAGACCATGTGCATCCACGTGAACCACAGAGAGAAAGAGATAACAGGGTGAGAAATGCCCCAGTGCAATCCTCTCCCCTTGTTCTCCTTTCCATTCCACTCCACTGTGAGCCTAGCTGGTGGTTTTCCCACAGCAAAGTTTAGCACGAGGGAGAGGAAGAAGGAAAGGAAAAGTTTCAGGGAGCAGTGTCACAGGTGGAGCCATGTCATGCACAGCCAGACACATGACGATGCCAGTGTACCAATTATCCTTTATAAATAGCTGTGAGCAGATGTTCAGCCAGCAAGTGGCTGTGTCGGTTGAAGCCATTACAACTCACAGATACTTGGCACAACCCTCTAGCCAAGGATTAACTCTCCCACAGCTCTGCTGGCAGTCAGCTCTACTTCAAGCAAAAGTCAGCTGGATTAGCTCATACCACCTGGATCAGCCGCTTGAGCAGTGCTGGATGACTCTGCACTGGAGCAGATTAGGGAGTGCTCACATGCACCTTTCAGCTGGTAGCTACCAGGGACCAGATATTTTCCAGGTAGTACATCAAGGCCTGAAGAAGGGTGTTTCCCCTTGCTCTGACCTGCATGTGTGCATGGAAAGACATGTGCCTGTTTTGCATGCTTAAGAAGAAGGTTGTGTGATAAGAAGCTAGAACATGTAGCTAGGAGCTTTTGTTCAGCCACTAACTTTCTGATGATTTCAGGGCTCCTGTAATCTTCTCTCTGCCATCCTCCTCTTTAGTCTGGATGGTAATTCTTGCTCAGGAATTGTCCTTTTGCAATGACTTGTGCAGTTATTTAAACAGTGGAAGACCACCTGTAAACCTATAATGACAAACTGAAGAAAAGGTGATCAGCCACTTTTTCAGGGAGGTTAACCTTTACCCTGTGATTGTAGAACGCATATTACAGCTGGTTCAAACCTTATTCAATGCCTTTAACTGCTTCCATAGTATAACAGAAAAGAGTAGTTTGGTCATACTCCCCATTTCTTTTTTGTGCCTCACACATCCAGTATTACATTCACAGGCACATAAAGAAACAGCAGACCAATGATGTGAACATATGGCTTTTCTCTTGCTATGCTGGCATGTATACGGTAAGATACACACAGATGTGGGGAAGCATACGCTGATGTAAATAAAATGAACAAAGTGCCAGAGCACGCAGAGAACCACCCCCCACCCCAAAAAAAAAAAAAAAAAAAGGCAGACAAGTTAGGAAAACTGCAAGTTGGGAGGGATCTTGTGTTTTCTCTCCCTTTTTGTTTTTTGGCCTGTTGAGCCTCTAGCAAAGTTGGTATCACTTGCCCCCTGGCTGGACTCAGATACAGAAATAAAACTCCCAATTCCTCAGTAATATCATTTTTGCTTTTGTTAAGCCTGGAATCCAAATTTAATTAGCACAGAAATTAAAATGAAAATAAACCTTGAGACAATTGAACTCTGGGTCACAAAAGCAGACAGGTGATTGACAGCTGAAAAGGAAAGGGAGGTAAATGATGCCTCCTGATTCGTCCATTCACCTATGGGGTGTTGATTTGTGAAAAATCAAATAGGATATCAGTATGGATGCTGGGGCCAAAGCAAAATATAAACTTGCACACACAAAGGAGAGAGATGCTATCTGTACTGATGAATTCCCTGGGAGAGAGCTTGAGAGCCTTAGCCAAGCCTCACAAAACAGTGAGCTCCTGACATGCATCCAAGAGGTGTGAGTATACTGAGTTGCCCAGTGCTATGTTTGCATGCTGGAGCTCTTCTGGGAGATATTAGCTGCTACCTCAGTGCCTTGAGGAAACCTCAAGTGACTCAAGGTGTCCTTGAAGATTAATAAATGTGTAAATTAAGTGCTCCACTTTGACACGTGAAAGAGCATTTTATCAAGGCATGTGACGGGGGAAGAATCAGAGTACTAAGAAGCGAGGGGAGGAAATTGTTTTTAATAGATCCCTTGAGCCAGGGTCCCCCTGGCTAGCACACCCTCAGTTACACGGCCTCTACTAATCCCAGCCTGGGACTCTGTGTATCTAGTGTCCCTAGCCACAAGTCTGCCTGACCCACAGACTAAAGGAACAGAATAAACCATTGCATGAAATACAGGCTGGCAGATATTTTGCCAAGAGCATTGTCTGCTAGCTTGCACATTTCCATGCTGTCATGTCTGGGAAAGTATAGGGATGCATGGGGTGTCCCTGTGTGTGCACAGACTCCCTCCTGCTCAGTGTGTCTACCATAAATGGGGTACTCTACAAGAAAGCAAGCAACTCAACACACAGATTCTGCTTTAAACCTGTGATCTCAGATGATCCTCAACCCTGAAGGCTCTTCTGTTGCTGGAAATTTAAAAAATAAAAAAAAAAATAAAAATCCAGTATTACTATGAAGCTACATCCTAAAGGTCATCAAATTATTATTACAAGTTTCATCATGGGTAACCTTTCTATTCAGTCAGTCTCCAAAAGGAAAGAGGGCTGGGATTAGAAGTCCTCTGATTTTAGCTACAGGAAGAAACAAAGCCTCTTAGCAGCAGAGCACTTTCCCCTGATGCATTTCCCAGGTACCTGTGTCTATGGTACTATTAAAGCATGAGCCCCTTGGAGAAGAAAAGGTGTCTAGGTTGTAGATGCATGCTCTCTACTTTGAGACACCCAAAAGTAGAGCTGTTTGTGTAAAAGTTCCCCAGCTTGTTTCCAACATGACTGGCCCAAGTTTGCAAAGATCTTGTTATTTAAGTAGCTAACTAATCCAGCTCATTGTGGCTGAAACGAGTAAGGGAGCATGCAATGGGAGAAGATATTGGCAGGAGAGGTGCAACAAGTACAAGGGGAAATGATTTCTCCCATCAGTGCAGCTGTTGGCAGAGGGCACATCTGTCTGCACCATTAATCTCTACTGAGATTGTCAGTGGGGTGCAGTTGGGAGGAAGCTGTTCACTCCTCTGAAAACCAGGAGATTATCTAGTGTGGCTTCTGGCACTACATAAGTCATAGTTTTTAGCCTGAAATGTTCTCAGAGAGCATATTTACCTCTCTTTCTGAAGGAAAGAATAGAAAAAAAAAATCGGGACATGGTTGAACTGAGGACAAGCTTTCAAGATAGTCTTCACAGAATCTCAGATTTGGTCCCTGGAGGGCTATCTGCCCTCCAGAAAAAGGATTTAAAGCAGATTTCAGCATACATAAAGCAACCCCCTATCGTCCAACCCTCCTGGTGACAACTGCAGGAGAGATGATACTATTTGGGCTACGTCATGTAGCACCAATGTGACTGTCCCAGCCCAGGTTGCCAGCTCAGAAGGAGAGCTGAGTTTGTGGTGAGGATGGGCACCTGCTGACTCTCTGAATGAGTGCTGGAGCCCAGCGCCGAGGGATTGGCCAGTGCCCTCTGCAGTTCCTCTTCTGAAAATGAAACGAAGCTGCTGGAGCTATGATCCTTGTCCCTTTCATAAGCAATAAATTCACAGTGAAAGCAGCAAAAACAAAGCTTTTCTAAATCTGCTTTCCTTTTCAACCTAAAAAAAAATTAAAAAAATAAAAAAGGCTTAGCTTAAGAAGGGTTTCTGCTGGACCCTCATTGTGATGCTAGGAAAATTGTCTTAAAACATGCTTCCTAGAGAGCTTGAAGGGCACAGAAAGGCTGCAGATCCCAAACAATAGGCAATTATACAATCAAACAAGCTGTTAATGGTTGTCATTCACATTGCTCGCGGCTGGAAGATCTTCAAGCTACAAGAACTTCAGGGTTTGCCCCAAATCAACCTCCTTGCCTCTATGTAGGAGAGAAGCCTGAAGTACTGAACACATACTGAAACGGTACACAGTTGGGGTTTTTTGCATATAGCAAATCAGTTACCAGATCTGGATCAGAACACAGGTTTCTTGAAGTCCAGGTCACTGCATGACTCACAGACTCTCTCCCTCTGATGAGACTGCAGACGTCCAGCTAGGATCGTGCAGTGATGTGCTTAAGCCACTCCGTACTGAAGGAATAATCAAGCACATTAATGTAGCCGTCCTACTCCTAGACCAGGCAGCCCGTCCCCCTGGTACGGCCTGTTGCTCTGTGAACTTACTGACTTAATTAGGACTTGTTCAGAGATCTCTGGCTTCCCTTTCTGTTGCTGGGTGGAGACATGCTGTGAGCTAGGGTTGATTCTCAGTTTAATTTTCTCCGCTTTCTTTCCAGCAAAATTGTAACAATGCCTGTTTCATGTTGTTCCATGGGGCTTCACTTTGTAAAGAAAGCTCATCAGCCTTGCTAATATAATCACTCATCGATGCCATGTCAAAATGTGAGTAAATGAATAACCACAGTCTTTTCAACACATCTCTCTGTGCAAACAAATGTTTAGAAAGAATGCAGTATGTTGCAGGAAAAGAAGTCATCAAGAGATAATGTCTAAGCAATTGGGGCCTGGAGACTTATGCTATGGGTATGGCCATGCAGCCAAAGGAGAGAAGTGGAGATAACTTTCTTCCTGAAAATTGAAATGTTAAGTTGTCAACACCATTAACTGTCAGATCCTGGCCAATTTCCATGTCACTGCCAGCTCACCACCGCTCCTCCTGCTATAGTGATGTCCTTTTCAGTTTGTGGATTATTTTATGGCTTTTCCCACAAAGGCACTGACTGTTAGAAATGTCCCATGAGAAAGCTGTCTTATGGCAGAGATTAACTATTTTATTTCATTCATCATTCATGCCCCTCTTAAGAGTAATACACAGTACCAGAGCTGGAAATCATGGACCTGTACTTGTAGCACTGTGCTTCGGAGCTTCTGCATAACCTCAGTGTTCATTGTGATATAGCCATCATGATCCACTCCAGAGGAAGGAATGGAATGCTTCCACAGTGACATCCTACCTTTTGAGTATGAATGACAAGACAAAAGCCCCACAGAAAGAAAGAGGAAATGAACTACAAACCAATTTATCTAATGCAGCTCCTTCTGTGGCCTTAGTGTCTGAAGTATCTGAGCATTTCAGAATGTTTACAAGGCATTTCCCCTCCTAGTATACACTGGTATTAAATGCCCATTTTACAGAGGACAGTTAAAGTGTAACTATCACACTTTAGTGTTTCTTCCTATCCTAATTTTAGATGTCTACAAGGGAGATACTGCAGGCTAGGTTAGTTATCCAAGCTTTTTTGCAAGGAGTGAAGTCACTATTAGAAAGTGATTCCCCTGTCTAAACATACGTGCTTAACCAGTTCCAAAAATGTTTCCCTGAAGACTCTTTCATTGGCCCTGTCATGATTTTTTACACCTTCTTGTTAATGCATCTTCCTGTTCAAGGAGCTGATATTTGTTAAATGGCATGTGCTTCTCCTCTGCTATAGCATTTGCTGTTCCTAGTATAAAAACAGATGGCTACTGTGTTCAGGACATAAGTATCCTTCAGGATGCTTGACATTCTAGATATATAAGATAATGGTGAAGATGATTACTAATGAACCAAAGGAAGTTCTAAGAAAGAAAGTTAAGACAAAGGAATGTTTATTTATTCCCAGCTGGGCTTCTACAGGGTCAAAGGATTGCACCCATGAATCCCTGGTGTGTTCATATGTCTCTACATTACTGTAGAAAAAAGATAAGGTGGTGCCAATATTTCCATTATACTCCTTCATTTGCAGAGTTTTGAAAGTCAGCCATAAATAAAAGCATTCTACAAGACACTTTGGCAGATGGCATCCTGACTCATGAGTGAATCCGGTTGATTTTGGTTTCCATTTACATTTTTCGTATTTTTTTTCTTAAAAAGAAGACAAGAAAATGACTCCAGATAATACAAGACCAAAAATGTTATGACACAAAAGCATTACTATGGGTTACAAGACCACTTAGCAGGAGAGAAGAAGAATAATGATGTGCAAATATCTGAAGATCTTCCAAAAGAAAGATCAGTCATTCAGGGAGGTCCAGGGTGGAGGGGGACTAATGCAAGATATAGAGAATTAAGAGCAATGGGTTGAGGCTAAGCAAAGGAAAAATTAGCTTGAGGAAAGCTTTCCTAAGAGTAGACTAGTCTCCCAAGTCAGGAGGTGGAAGCCTGATTGAGTCACACAGCCCTGGACTGGTGCTGTTTCTGAAGAACTGTTGCGGTGAGCTATCCCATGTGGGCAGGGAGAAGCCTCTGTACCTTGGTGATTTCAATTCCCTACTTGGATGACTCACTTCAAACTACAAGATGAATTTTCAGTTGGTGGATTAACTGCTTAAGCAATACTTGCCAAGACACATGTCTCTCTGTTAAGAGGGGAACACTTAGTGGCTTAGATAGTGCTAAAGTTTCACCTGCTCCACAGGCATACCAGAAACCATCAGATGTTAAGACATCTCTACCCATCAGCCCAAAAGAAATACAAAAATCTTACCTTCCCTTCTTCTGACCCTGGCAGCTGATGAATGTTTATGGTGCAGAAGATACTGCATATTTGAAGTCATTAAAAAAAAA
>JANIJG010005694.1:82385-95461 GCA_024611175.1 Megaceryle torquata
CCCCCTATATCATGATGTCTAGACCTGTAGACCTCGATTTTTCCTCTGGGTCTGATGAACTACTGTCACATAAGACAGTAGACACCATTCCACAAATTTTTTTTTTTTTTTTTTTTTTGAACCATTCCCTTCCTACTTTACACCCCTTCTTGTTAATAAAAGCAAAAGAACAAATGCACTGAGGGAAAATTCAAACTATAAACAAACCTTCAAAGTTTTAATTGCATTTTTACTTGTCTGAAAATGTGGCAATACCACGCAAGTATGGCTTTTGTTGTACTAAGCAGACTAATAGAATGCAGATCAGCAGCGGGAAACATAGGCAAACCACTCAGCTATGCATCGAAATAAATATGGAAGCCCTTTAGCACCTGGCTTTCTTGCAACCCCAGTATCCTCTTCAACCACACCATATTGGGAAGGTAGAGAAGACCTCTTCAGAGGCAGGTAGAGGAGGATGCATCTCTGATTAAGCTGGTATTCTGCAATGTTTGACTTTCCCCTTGTGCCTTTTGACACCAGGGAGGGAAGATGAAGAGGCACAGACTATGCTCTGCTACAATTACATCCCCTGCGAAAAAAGGTGCAAGTTTTGAGGACCATCTCAAGGATTGCAAGTGGAAACAGGAGGTTCTGTGGGGCTGATAAGGACATCCAAGCCTCAAGAGCAATTCAGCTGGGAATGTTCTGCATGTTCTTGGGAAGGATATTATCATTATAAATAGTTCTTGCCTTGTTAAGATGAGCTGTCACGCAGTCTACTTTTTTGCAATGAGGCCCAACTGGCTTTGTTGCTAACTAATCTTCAGGGAGGGTATTTTTTGGCAGCATTAAAGCAAATTCCATGGAAGTCATGCCTGGGATTTTGTGACAATTTCATTGTTGATTGTTGCTATTAAGACAGAAAGTTTTTGTGGAAATGTATTGATTTCAGAGAAAAGTGTTTTTACCTGCAACAGCAGATGTTGTGGATGGAGTAGGTGCTAATTTTGAAGCTGGGAGGTTCAGCCTCAGATTCTGGCTATATTTTGCTGTTTTTCTGGGTGATAACCAAGGTCATTTCACCTTGGTGCTCTTAGAAGTGGTCCCTGTTGACTGACAGCTCCTGCTAGGAAGCTCTGCCCCCTCAGCTTTACAAGGCCACTCATCTGAAGAGGCATAATCTGTGACACAAGGATAAAATGAGTTTCAGAGGACAGAGAGAGATGAAGCTGGTGGTTAATTCCTTGGAGAGAATGCACTGGTGTCCCTAACCCAGTGAGTCTCACCCTCGTTGCCAAAAGGAAGCTGTGCTGGATGGTCACTCTACTAATCTGTCCTGGCATGCAAGAAATCAGACATTTTACTCACTCTGCCCCACAGTCCGATGAATTTCCAGGTATGCAAACTTTAAAATTAAATAGGAACCTGCTCGGGAGCTATCTGAACCCATGTTTTCCACAACACAAATCTGTACTTTGCTCTCCATGAGGAAGCTGGGGAATTCAGCAAGGGGCAGGAGGCAGTGAGTGGCAGGAGGCAACAAGAACACTCGTATCTTGGCAGTATTTAAAGTGTCCCAGCTTCATTCCACATTGCAGCAAAGCCTTGTTTATGAAACATCAGCACTTCTTTGTGAAATTATATTCTTGGTCTGCAGCTAGTCCTAAAAGGCAGTCTCCGAGGTTATCAGTTCAGCTTCAGCCCAGGAATGATCGGGGAAAGGGGAAAAAAATAATCCATTACTGCTTGACAGCTGGATTTGACTCTATGTAGAATGGCTTGGTGGGTTAAGGCCAACTGGAGCAAAGTACAATGCTTTTCTAGTTGTTTTCATTCTTCGCAACTTTTGATAGCCGGCAGAAGCCAAGGGCTGAGAAGATCACAAAAGAACCTGTATTCCTCCAGAGAAAAATATTTGACATACACATCTATCTCATCACATCACATCTATAGGTACAAGCCCTATGCTCCTCCCAATACACTGCATCTGTAGTGTATGGAAATACCTGACTATTAGTACAGTAGGCAAACAAAGAAGTGAGGACTAGAAGAGGCAGTTGGGTCACAGAAGCCAGATTCTCTGCTATTTCTAGTCACTGTTGCATATCATCACTTTCACAGCTGGGTCTTAGTTGCAGGGTCTATAGGTTCTCAAATATCACAGCAATGCTCCCCTGAGAGTACCAAGACAACGAAATGCTGTGGAAGGCCATGTTTGCTTGGATTTTTTCCCTAATCTTACAATACAGCTATTTGGAGGAAGTTCGAGTTTTCCCTAACTTTACAGTTTGAACTTGACTAACTCTCAATTTGAATCAAGCTTCTTCAGGGAGGACATTTTAAGGGGTAAAAAAGAAGACATATTTCACTCTTCCTCTCCACTTTTCTCCAAGTTTCAGATAAGTTGAAGCAACTCTCTCAGGACACCGAGCAATATGAAGTGTAAGTGTAAAAATAGAGCATAAAATCAGGTCATGCATAAAGTAGTATTTCCCCATCATATCCTCTCAGCAATCACTTGTTTAGGAACCTTTAGAGTTGGAAGCTGGCTTTACACTGTTGTATTAATTACCAATGGACTTGTTCTCCCCAAATTTATCTAGTTTTTAATCCAATTCTGCCTTCGAATTGTGGAATAGCCTGTGTCAATGAGTCCCATAGCATTCTTTCTAAACCTCTGTTTCCAAAAACTAGAATATTTGAAAAAACATTTTTAAGACCCTTGCTTTGGTGGTTCTCAGTGCTTATAAAAAAACAGGTATTTGCATTTCCAGTGGTCTACCTCATCCCTCAACTTCCAAGAGCTTAGATGAACCCAAGTTGTGGTCTGAGATCCAGTAGGAGAGCTAATACTTGATTTTAGGATCCAGGATTTAGCAATTCTTTGCAACCCATAAAGAGCAGAAGCAGCTGCAGATGTGAGCTTCAGATGTGAACATGCAAACTTTCTGAGACATATGCCACTGGGATTTATGTGTAACTCACAGCTCACTTAGTTTGCACTGCTGCTTTTCTCCCATTGCTGGCTCTGTTCCTGCCTGCTTCTGTAGCTCTTGCACTTGAGAATATACAGATAACAAGGGATATACTAGTAAGAGCAGAATGGTTTATAGACCCATATATATTCATATTTCCCCCCCTAAAAAAAAAAAAGGAAAAAGCTCTGACAGTAGATGTCAGCTCTTTGCTGAACTTTAAAACATCTTTTTGTGAAATAAGTCCTAAATCTCCAAGTCTTAGGTGGATGCTATATCTCCAAGAAGATCTGAGGGAGCTGAGGAGGGTTGTATTTGACTGCTTTAAATACACTGGGAGACTGTTTTGGTTTTGATTTGTTTTTAGACTATCCTTTTCCTTCTTCTGGTGATGTTCACTGGTCCTGATATACAGGCTATGCCACTGAGCCTGATGAAAATAGATCAATAGGTTGCAACTTTGGAAAACATCTATGCTCCAAAGTGTTACGTTTTGCATTTTCACTGTTCTTTTCAACCTTTTCTGGCATCTGGGTGGGATGTGAATGAGTTCTGGAGAAGACAGCAGATCCATGCAACAGTTCATATCAGACAGCTTGAAGTGACAAGCTGGTATTGAAAAACAGCATATGGAAGACCTTAATGTGTGGCGATTTATGGAGTTGCCTCTGAAACAAAGTAAGAAACACATCCCCCTCACCCCCCCACTCCTTTCAACAGTTTCCCTCTTGCATGGTCCAAAGGTCTGATCAAGCCCAGTTCTTGGGAAGCAAACTAATTGGGAGGGACTCAGCCCCTGAAGCAACCTCAGCACCTGCCAGGGTGTGCTCATTGTCATTTCCTAAACCTGTTAATAAGATAAATGATCCATCTCATGGGGCAACTATGAGACACTTGTTGATTCCATGGGAAGCAGTTCATTGGCTTTTTTGTCCCCTGGAAATGAAAAGTGAAGACATTAATAAGCATAATTAATGAAAGACAAAGAAGTATGGGACAGGTGTAGAAAAGGATGGGTTTTGAACGTGTACAATATAAATCTTGTGGGGCCACATACTAAAACATTCACACAAGCAGAAGCCCCAGGACATGCACAACTTAGATCAGAAAGCTGGAGACCGAGGAGTATCAGTGATGGTGAGACATGTGAGATGACCAGAGCTCCAGAGGTAGCTATCAGTCCTTGAGAGGAGCAAGACCACAGGCCCAGAGAGCTAAAGTGTTCCAGGCCTGGAGCAGCAGCTCATTTCCTTTATTGGCTGAAGGATCTGATTACCCAGAAGGACCTGCACCACCACAGCTGTATCATGGGAATGTTAAACCCAACACAGGAGCTGCTCGTATATGTGTATCCTGGTGAGAAAAGGTTCCCCATCCTCTTCTCTTACTCTACACCCCCATTTCATAGAGTCTTGATTAGACAGAGTTTAGCTTCCATCTTCCATTTAGGTACCAGGAGTCATCCTTTTCAGTTTCCTCTAGTTTCTTTCCTTAAAAAAACCCACATACCAATAAGACAAAGCTTATTTATTCTATCTTTTCAAGGCTCTAGTTGTAAAATAGACACCTCAGTCTCTAACTTTCTCCACCATTTTTTTTTTCCCCAGAATACTGGTATGTAATGCTTTTACTTTTGTTGTAGGGCATCTCTAACTCTCTAAGGACCCTAATGTTGAAGGGGACAAGCAGGCATTTCAGTTGCAGTTGTAGGCATTTTCTACTATCATATTTTGCCAGTTCCTTTTTGGAGGGGGAGTACTGGTTTCTTGCTCATTTAAAATAAAATTTATTTCGGTTGGAATTGTCTCTTGTTTTTGTAAAAAGAAAGATAGGAAGCATTTGCATCCCACTATGAAAGAGCAAGACTGCTCATATATGCATGTCTGAATGCACTATAGTCTAAGCATTAGATTTTTTTTTCTTTACCAAAAACATCCCTACCTCATACTTTTCCTCCTTAAGAAGCTTTGAGTATTTTAAGCCTCAACTGTGTTAATTCTTGTAGCCTGAACTGAGCACTTTCCAGTGATTATCCATAATGATTAAGGTTAAATTCAAGCTGATCTGCATGCCAGGATGTGCCACTGAATAATCCTGAGCTCTTTTAAAATACAGCCACTGCCTCTATGCAGTACAAGTGGTATTTGAAGCTTGCAGGCCCTTTGTAGGTGTTTCTAGTTTGCAGCAAACAAATCTGAAACAATTATGGGAAAATAAACAATGCTGAAGCACAATCCTACTTGTCCAGTTTAACTGGGCAGTAGGTCTTTAAACTTCTGTTTCTTCCATGTGTTTATCCTCTTTCCCCATCCCTCCGTTAGGTTTGTGCTAGTTGAGTTAACCCCACCTGTCTGCAGGGGATGAATTAATTTCCATCGCACTTTACTCAGCACTCCACACTCTCCACTGAAAAAGCCCTTGAGACTTAGTGACAGAACAGTCAACAAGACAATGAAAACATATAAAATATCTGTAAAACATCTTCCTCCTAGGAGCTGACAAGACCGGTTCTCTTCATCTTACTCTGTTTGAAGCCTTGTTGTGGTACCACATTATTCTTAGAAAGTGGATGTCTCCATGGAATTGAAACTGAATTTCTAACCCATTTGGGCTCGGGTCTATCCTGGGATATACATATGTATAAATGAGAGAGAGAGAGAGAGAGAGACTCTGAGGTGCTGCCAGTACTCAGCACAACTAGGACATGTGTCACTCCTTAGCTTCAAGATCTTGGTAGTCCCAGTTAACCAAGTTGTCAGTATTTTGTGACATTTAATGCATTTTCTTGCACATTACCATATTTTAGGGGTGGGGAAATTACATGCAGCTTCTTATGTCTGCTGTTGAAGGCAAGACCCTTTCCTGGATGGTGTTTTGATTTTTCATTAATCCTAATGCTGAGAGCTCACAGTATACAGTGGTTGCAGGTGAGGTCAAATGAGGCTATGGACACTGAGTGAGCAGTAGGATACTTGGATGGGTCTGTCTTGTGGAACTGCAGCTTCCTCTTTTCTCCCCCATCCCACAAAGACAGTGATCCCTTCCTAATGTCACTTTTCCAATGGCTTCAGTTTTTTGCAGCCACAAGGATAGAGGTGAGCTAATTCTGTGTGCTGAGGAATGAAAGAGAAATGAGCACTGAACAGCAGTGCCTCTATTGAAAGGAGACCCATAGATGATAGGGAAACTTGAGTATGATAAAGGATGCTAGTGTACACTCTTTTACCTCCTTTGATTTCTGTATATAACTTACATCATCAGAGGACAAGGGCAAAGACTGGGGAGGGGAGAGGGAAGGATGGGGCAAGTGTGACTAAGTCCACATTCATGGCTGAGATGCAGAAGTAGAACCCAGGGCTCCCAATCATGGCAGCCCCCTGATGCCTTCCCTTGAATTATTGCTTTGATTAGCATGATGTCTTGCTCCCAACAACCATGTGGCATTGAGTCTATGGAGGAAAATATATGAGTGTTGAGAATAATTGGTTCTTTGATATTAGATTGCACAAAGGTCGAAGTGTACTGAGGAGAGTAAGACAGCTGAAAAGTCACATTCCCTGCAGGCGCTGTGGCACTGACCTCTTGTCCCTGAAAAAATTGGGAGTCACAGATGATCTGTTGTGATGCCATGGCTTCTTGCGCTGGAGGACTCTGAGATCTTAGAGTAAACACTGTGGTTTCTCAGCTGGTAACACTGGAGCTCTTTGTAGCACCAGGTCAGGTTGTGTACAGAGGGAGTTAAGGTTTTCATGTTATGTGATCTGTCTTGTTGCATTATTCTAACAAATTAGACATTAGAAAGCCACTCTGCTGTCTGTCTATGTACCACCCTGAGGACATCTCTTTCTTCTCTTGAAATCTGACAGCTATGATTTACTTGGGACAAACCTGGTATCTGTGAAAGGTCTTGCTGTTTATGTTTGTGAGCTCTGTGGTAACCCTAAGGTTCACCACCCCTCGCTCATATCTTCATCAGAAAATTATAGAATTCATCACAGAATTTCTTTAAAAGATGAAGACCTTTTCAAACTGCTGACCCCAAGCCTCTCATCATGGAGCTTTATCCAACATGAAAGGATTTACATCCACAATTTCCCACTTTTAGTAGCACCTTCCAACCTGAGATGGGCTCAAGTCTTCAATATAAGACTCTTTTCCGGAGGGTCCTACAGGAGATGTCACAGTAACAACAAGAATTTAGATTTGTGCCCAGAAGACTCTGAATTTACAGGAAAGTGGGCAGCAGAAGTGTGCTGAATCAATCCAGAAGGCTGTTGTGCTACGTACAGTACCTAACATACTGCAGCCAATAGCTAATAATAACTGAGGTCCCATCTAATAAGAGGACCTTTTGGCAAAAGCCTTACTGTAGGCTGCAGGTTAGTGAAGATGCTTTGCTTCTGCATCTGAGTGACAAGGGGAGCTAATGTTCAGGCACTCAGACCTTAAAGCAATTCTAAAATGTAACCAGGTTTTCTAATGTGAGATGAAACCTCCCCAGTCCCCCTCCTCCTGTTCAGACCTGTTATGTCCCGAAGCCTTCACACAATTATTGTCGTTCTTTCCTTCACAGGCAAGCTTAGAGAGCATGGATTTAAAGAACTCTTTCACAATCGTTATCCATTGGCACTGGATCACTGACCTCAATTTTAAGATGGTAACCTGCAGTGAAAGCCAAATAAGATATAAAAGCAAGGGGAGATTGGGGAATGTATTGACAGTTCATACCCTATCCTATCCTATCCTCACATCCTTTATCCCTTGTGAATCAGTGCTTAGATATATTGGAGAACAGATAATCTTCAAGGTGGAGTGAATTAAAGCCAATGTCTGCTGTGAGAAAGTGTCCTTATTTCCTTCCTCCTTTTCTTGACTCTCCTCTTGTCCTGCTGGAGTAATGACCCCATGCATCTCTTCTTGAGGTGCTGCAGATCATTTTTTTTTGTGGTGTTTAAAGCTGTAATTGTATATATATATATATATATATGTATTAGGGAAAAGACTGGGGTTTGAAAGGAAAATAATTTTCACTAAAAGAGAAATCCTTGTCCTGACTACACCCGGAATTGGTTTTCAGGCTGTCACTCTCTATCTGCCAGTCACCATGGGGTGTTATGAGGGTATTATCAAGGGTATTACTTCCCAGGGTGGTTATTTCTTCATAAAAAAAAAATAGAAATACAGAGGCAAGAGTCATACTGGCTCTTCAGCTGCTCCACAGCTCAATGCCACAAGTGCCCAGGGAACACTGCCTTGCATGGTTTGCTTCCCAAGGCCATCAGTTGATAGCTGAATGAGAAGCCTGGACATGAAGATCCATTTCCTTTTACTGCAGTGATCTCTATTCAGGTCTGTTGGCCACTGATGCATTTGTCAAGACTGTGCAACACTTCTCCCAATGTAGTGTAAAATTTGCTCCAGAAGAGCAGAAACATCTGGTTAGAGCCAGGAAGTGGTTGCTGGCTAGGTTTGGCGACAAGGGAACGTGTAGTTAATACACTGTTACCTCATCAATAGGTGTCACTGCAGCAAAAGACAGGGTCCAGTGGAAAGTTTCAGAGGGGAATAGAGAGGGGTATTTCAGCCAGCCAACCAAATGCAGAGTCAGTTCAGTGCTTCCTGACTACAGCCAGAGAACAGCTATGGATCTGGGTTTATGAATTGCTTGTAATAAGGCTATAGGAAATGAGAGATTAAGGAAATGAGTCATTAAGTGATTACAAAGACATGTGGAGCGCACACAGTTGTGGCCGCCAGTAAGAGAGCGTTGAGCAACCATAAATTTCTTCTACAGGGGTTTTGGGAATGTTCCTGCTGAACTTGTATGCAGTAGTGAGTTACGGTTCAGTAGATGTAGTTGAAATGAACCGGTAGCAAATTTCAGTCACTCTTAGCATGAAACCCACATAAGAGTTTTCTACAACTCAAAGTCACCCTTTTGATGCCAGGCCTGGTGACCAGTCCCAGAAGATATATTACAACAATTAAGAAACAGTCACCCTCTGACACAGTAGGATTTAGGTCTGGGCTTCAGTACAGATGCAGAAACTTTAACCAAGGCTTGCTTAAAACCTCTTTGTCAGGTTTTAAAGCTGACAGTGTAGTCCTATGCTAGAACCAGCCTCCTGACTCAGTTTCCCCTAGCAGTTGTTCTTCCTCCTGAAAGGTGTTTCTCTGGTGGGCTGGGACTGGCATTCAGCAATGTCATGTAGGGAAGCATGGATAACCAGGTCTAGGGTGTGCAGAAAGCAGGACAGGAGGAGAGCTGCATGGCTGCCCTTGTTCAGCAGGTGCACTACCATCAACTGGTGAACAGACTCCCTCTGGTGTGTTTGGAGGCCCTTGTTCACATTATCGTGAACTGTTTCCATTCACAGCCTCTTGGACAGCAACCTTTCTGGAGAGGCACCCCCATTCCTCTTCCTCTGCAAATCCAGTGCTGAAGATCTGTAAATGCACTCTGTTCATTTTAAAACCAGCTCTTCAGAGTCAATATGGGAAGCAGGATTCAGAAGCTGTCACTCCTGGCAGCTGGAATAAGTCACAGAACCCATTGAAATGGACCCTTCATGTGGTTTGGCATTAAAAGAAAAAAAAAAAAAAAAAAAATCCTGTTTTCCAGGAAGCAGTCAGGAAAAAAAGACCCGAAACATAGGGTAGGTCAGTCCTACTGTCTGCTGTCAAACCCAGACTCTCCTGCTCTACATGAACTTCTTGTGGGTTCTTTCTAAGTCATCCTGCTCCAGAATGTGTTACGTGTAAGGTCCAAATCCCTTCTTCAGACATGTTGCCAAGCAGTCAAACACTATGGAAGGAGGAAATGAGGCAGTCAGGTATCCTTGACATTATTCTAATGGTTTAACTAAGGAATGGTGGCACAGATGCAGATGAAAATCAAATAATGTGAAACAGGTACTTTCAGTCCTTTCTGAGACTTTCTCCACACCATCTTGCCTCAAAAGTGTGTTAGTTCTCTATAAGCACCTCTACAGGCTGCAAGTGCTGGCTTTCAGGCTGGCACTAATGCTCTGTGCCTTGTTTACTGCTGGTTCCCTTTCCCATATATCTAACTCCGCAACCTATTCCCTAGCCAGGAATATAACAATAGATGCAGAGGAAAAAAAAAGTGCAAGTGGTCCCTCCCTCTACCCAGTAACAGACTGTCATTGTAACAAGGCCTTTCAAAACAGACATCTTGATTAAAATAAAATAAAGTAAAAAGGGTCCATTTTCAATTCCCCTTCTTTTAGTTTTATTTCATATTTGTATTCAGCCTCCTTAGATTCTTGCTAGTCTTCCATGCAAACAGTATTTTGGATGTATACTATATTGTTTCACACAGAAGTTAATCACACCTCAGCAAAGACTGGTTGTGGTGGTGCTTATAGTCACAGTCTGGTTTCACCCACTCCCCACACTTAACAACTCAAATCTCTGCATATAGAATGCAAACAAAAAACATGTCCTATTTGATTTTGTTCCCTCAGTTTCCCTTCTACTGTGAAGCTAGCTGCCTTAGTAGGTCTGAGACACTTCCAAATTATCTATAATGGACTTTTAGATGGGAGAGGATGGAGCAAAAAATCCACCATTCATGATACTGCAGCAGAAGCAGCAATTCAAGCATCCGTCTATACATAAGACATTCATTATGTGAGAGTTCCTTACCCTATGACTTTAAATCTGACTAGATAAGAGAGCCAAAGAGTGGGAGGTGAAACAGAAGCCCAAAGAGTTGAAAAGATTTGTCATAACAGATCTGGGACTGATGCCCAGGCCTTCTAAGCACAGCTGGGTGATGATACGGTTATTATTACTATTGATAATAATAATAATAATGAATGTGCCAAAAACTGGTGTTAGGGCAGAACTAAAGGAAATCATCAAACTGTGCAAAGTGTGGTGAATATTTTTGGCCAAGGAATGTATCAGTGTTGACATCTTTTAAAAGTCTCTCAGGCATTTTCAGAACAAAACTTTGAAAGGCATTTTGAAATGGTACTTTCCAATTAAAAATACACATTGTATTTAAAAGCAACAACAACTAAAATAAAATTCTAAATTGTCTGAGTAATTAATGAGTGTAAAAAAGCTTTCCATTTCAGTTCAGCTAAAGACTTCATTCAGATCCAAAATCAACCTTGTCATTCGATCAAAAAACTCAAAAAGATTATCATGATGGTTGAGCCTTTTTTTCCCTTCTGATTTTCCATTTTGGTAACCAGACCAAAATATGTATCAATCACCAAGCTACAGTCATAAATCCTAGGAAAAAAATGTGTCCTATGGACTACATTAAATTTTATTATGTAGGCTTTTCAACAATGAAAATCTCTCTCACAGGAATTTTAACTACATCACTACAGTAACTATCCTACCATGCTACGACTTCTACTACAATAATTCTTTGTGGCACAGATAACTGTGACCAAGCCCTTGCTAACGTAATTCATGAGAGGGAGCAGCATGATTGAAACAATACTCACGCTTCAGGGTTGACCTCTAAACCTGTCGTAAGTCACAAGTGTCAAAATCAAGCAAGGCTATACAGGGGAGGTTATGAAATTTCATCACTTACACAGATGTTGGATTTTCTATGCTGTAATGACAGTCAGGCAACAACCTGATTGTGTATGTCCTGATGAGAAGAACAAATTTACTTTATTTTGACTGTTTTTCCTTTTTAGATGATTATCACTATTTCTACAGCAGTTCATTTTCTCAAATAGCTTTAGAAAAGTTCTTTTGTTTGGTTTGTTGGTATTGCTTGGTATGAGACAATGCATCAACACCTTTCTTTCTGAGCAAATCCAGACAAAAAGCATATTGGGGAGATATTTGCTCCCTGATGAAATAGAGAGAGGAGTGGAAGTAGCTTTTTCACAGCATAAAGTTTACAAAAGCTAAGGAAAGGAAGGACAAAAGGCATGTGCCTGCAGATGACAGTGAAAGCAGAAAATTAAAGCAGAAACAAAATAACTGATCTAACAAGAATCCTACCCAGACATTGGTGATCTACTCTCTTGCAGAAAACAAGTGATCTTAAATGACCAGAAGCAACTGGAGCTGTGGCTATGTCTTGTCAGTAAAGCTCCCTCAGTGCTCTCTACTAAACCTCCCCTACAGTCATGGGAATACTTTTCTCACAAACACATCAAGATCCATGAACAGGGCAGCTTTACATCCTGTTGTATTTGATGCCTGAGAGAAAAGTAGTGCCCAGTAGTGACTAAGCCTCTTCTGATGGTCCTTCCTTGCCTTCCAAACACTCACTGAACTCAGACTCCTAGATCTGCAGAGAAGAGAGGTAGGTATGAATATTTTGATATATCCAAAGCCAGGTCAGAAGAACATGCCTGGACAGCCGCAAGAGTTCTCTAACTCCTTGGATTTTCCTGGAGTCATTTAATGACTTCCAGGGTTTCTCAGAAATGTCTGGAGTTTTTCAGACTGGCCTCTGAGAAGCTGCACTGTGGCTCTATCAGAAGCCCGTTAATTTTGCCCCATATGAAATCATGTCCAGAGAGTGCTAACATGCCAAAGCGATAAATCAGTTTGGCAGATCCTTGCCTTCAGCTTGCGCACACAACAGTGTAATCCTGGGAGCCCTGAGAAAAATACACATATATATTGAAGTCAAGTTTTTAATTTTCATTTTCTTTTTGCTTCCAGGAGAATTAAAATGAACATCAATAAATTTGGGTGTCAGAGCACAGAGAGGGAGAATGAGTAATAATGTTAAAAACAGCATCAGCAGGTGTCACGGTTTAGGGTCAGGGTGCCCCTTAGACCTATAACAGACGCTCTCTGTTAACCTCCCCCCTCCCCAAAAGGGAATAGAAAGGGAATAAGGGAGAGAGACTTAGAGATTAGAAAAGGAAACTAAAACAGCTTTAATGAAAATGAAAATAATAATAATAAAATAGAATATGTACAAATATATGCAAAACCAGTATTGAACCCAATCCCCCTGATGGTAATTACATCACTGTCACCACTGATGCTGTGGACCAGGCACTGGGGGAGCCCCAGACTGGGCCCTGCAGCAGACAGGAGCTGTGTTCAGGAGCTGGATTCTGGTACCAGATTCAGGAACACACCAATTGGGATCGAAGGCAG
>JANIJG010005694.1:96398-138377 GCA_024611175.1 Megaceryle torquata
ACATATATATTATTTAAAAAATAGTTAAAAGGTACCTAGTATGGCATGTGGAATGCCCTTACCCAAAGACAAAATCAGATCTACCCAACATATATTCTTTACATTACCCATCAATGAAAACTCCATATCCTCCTTGTGTAAACCTGTCCCAGAGTTTCATTGTTCTTAATGCTTAGACACTCTTTCACTTTTTCTGATCTTGGGATAACCCATCATGGACATGGACAAGAGGTGATCCTCCACCAAGCTGTAGCTGTCTTCCCAGGATTGGAAGACTCTGTTCTGTTGCAATGCAATCCAAAACAATCCCAAACCATTCAGAAATTTGCTTTGAAAGTTACTAACTTTGGAACATTAAAAAAAAAAAAAAAAAAAGCAAGTAACCCCATCATGAAAACAAGTACCTGTATTTAGAGGCATTCATGTAGGAGGAAGTAGGGTGAGAGGCCAGTGGTGTGGAGAAACAAAGCAGCTCCTCTGACCATTGTCAGGATTAATGAAAGACCAGTCCTAGGAGTTAACTCCAGCAGTATTAGAAGCTAATAACAGTCCTCCCCCTCCCAACATGCTAAATCTGATCCTTGCTAATGTGAATTAATACCAGGTTTCAGTGCAGCCACTGGGGTAATGTGATGCTCTGGAGTGCTGTAATCCTAAACAGAGCATTAGGAGAGCAGCTTGCATCACAGCTGTGGCTCCTTGCAGGTGTTTCATCCCCAGGCAGCCCCTTCAGCAGCAAGTCTCTGACTCTGCATGAGAGGCATAAGGGGAATTCTGTCATGGTCAGACAGTAGGCTTCCCTGGAAGAAATGGGCTGGTCCAGTGCTGTCGGTACCAGAAGGGGTGGGGAGAAGAAAGTCTATAGCAGTATGGGTCTCTGTTTATTATTCACAAAAAGAAAGAGAAGTAGGTGAATGAATGAAACAGACACTTCTGTGTGACCCCCTTCCCCTGTGGACTGGGCTGTGTACATATGTGCTCTTTGTTCCCGCAAGTGGTGTTCCCATTGTCCCTGTCCCTGACCCACTGCTTTCCCTTATCTTCCCCTTTAAACGAGCCCTGGCTTGCACATTACATCAACAATCCCCACTATTCATTTTTCAGGGGCACCAAAGGGAAACAGAAGTCTCCTAAGTGAAGTTCTGCCTCCTAAGTGATGTTCTGTCTCCTTTGGGACTGCCCTTCTTTCTCACCCATCCTTCACTACTCTCCCCTCCACAAACTTTGCATCGTGCCTGTCTGCAGTCACAACTCGATATTGGGTTACAGCAGGCCTCCAGCTGACCCAGGGGTTCATCCTATAAAAATACCGCTTGTGCTGCTTGTCTCTCTGATTACTCCTGGTGCATAACAGGTGGGGCTGCCAGCTTGAAGGGAGAAAGCAGGATGGAAGAGCTGTTCTTTAGCTGCATGCCCTCCTCTTCCTCCTCAGGGATGAAAGCACACAATTTGCTTACTCCACCAGCTTTGTTCCCAAGGTCTTGGGTTTTTCAGAAAAGAGTTGTGTAAGTCCATTTTTTCAGTACCACCGGATCCAATGGAGGGGCACCAACAGCACCTGCTTAGCTTAATTTCCAGCACAGTCTCCTTCTGTTTAGATGCAGGTCACCATCAAATTCCCAGATGATTTCTGTAATCCTCCCACCACTGAAGAAACAGGTCAGATATTTACTAATCTCACAAAAAAATCAGTGCTTCCTGATTGTCACTTAGGCCAAGAACTGCCCTTTTGGGGTGTTGCCTCTTGGGCTTTCAGTCTTGGTTGCACTCAGGGAGTGGAGAAATAGGGCAGAAACAACTACAAACTAACAAAATACTTTCAGCTCCAGAAATAGATATTGGAGGGAGGGAGTTCTATTTAACTCAAAGTAGTAGGTCAGATTTGAACAGTTTGCAACATGGGTGTGTTTTAGATGTAGATCTTAATGGATTGTTCCACTTCTAGGGTGATGTAATCCAGGAAGTATTGTTCAAAAGTGCAAAAGATTTTCCTCTTGCTCTTGATAGAAACTTCACATTCCTCCTGGAATTAGGTAGTCATGGACTGCTTGGTGGACCAGAGTTGCCTAGATAAAGAAATGCATAAAAGGTTTCTACACAAAACAGGAGGGATTTAATGGCACGAAGCTCAAAGAAGTTCTTGAAGAAACAAGAATGAAGAAACTCTAGGGATGGAAAACAGGCACCGTCTTTCCAAAGAGCAGTCAGTAACACAAGAATTTACTTTAGAGTTATACTGGAGGACAACAAAACACAAAACTAGATTTGAAACTTGAAAATTTATTTGCAAGCTTATTCCCATCTATCAAAAAAAAAAAAAAAAAAAGCTTTGAAAGAAAGCATGCATACAAGTAAATGCATACAAATAAAGAGAATGTTTTGAGGGCGGGAGGTGGGGAGGTGATCTTTCACTTTCACCAGCCTGCAAATCTCTAATCAATATCCAGAGAGGAAAAGAGAATATGTATAGCAGGTAATGCCAACTGAAAATAGCCTGACTTTTCTTTTTTGCCTCCCACACACTTCTCATTTCCTAACACATTATTCCACCTGAGACTTACCAAGTTTATAAACACTGGGTTCATTAACATGATCAGAGATGGCCAGGTACCTGGCTGGTGATTTTCTAGCCCCCTAATAGCCTGTGCTGTATCTGAGCTGTGAGATCCAAAAGGCTTTAGATGGAGACATTGAGATCTGGGGTTTTATCTTTCTTCCTTGCAAAGCTGTAATAAGGGATTATTTAAGGACGCTGCCACCAAGCTGGATGCATCCTGCAGAGCAGGAGAAGCTGATGATAAGCATTGACATTGTTACCTAGAAGTCAGAGCAATCCTCAAAGACAAGTGACTTAGGAAGAAAGAGAGACCATTACATCAGCCAAATTCAAGGAGAATTTCATAGCTACTTTTTCAAAAGGGGACATATTCTGTGTCCCCATCAAAAAACCTAACTACTGATATTTTCACTTTTTGGCTAACGATGTCTTCCCTTCTGCTTTTTGCTCTATTGCACAATGAAAACCAGCAAAAACATTTAACCTCCCAGTTCTTCTCATCTTTCTGCTCAAGCAGTTCTAGTTGGAAAATGTGGTCAGTAAGAATCCATGTATTAAAAAAAAAAAAAAAAAAAGCAGAGCTGATGATGAAGTCTGAAATATAAATCTAGGTCATTTCTACATATGGATAGTTGCAGCCTTTTGGAAGAAGAAAATCCTTTTTTTTTATTTTATACTTATGCCTGTTTTCATCAGTGCCCTTTTAAGTTACCTCATCCCTTACCTAAAAAAAACCCCAAAAAACCTCCAAAAACTAAAATCAGAAATGACTGCAAATTAGAAAAGGACAATGGTTTTGCCTGTCTTTTATTTTTATAGAGCCTGAATGAAGCACAAAAGACTTCATATATTATACTGTATGATATTTGTTTCTACTTTACAGACTCAGGAACACTATGACTATTCTTTTATGTCTCTTTTGCCTGTATTTCTTGGGAAAGGGAAACAGAGATGTTGCTGAGAATTTAATAGGCTTTGTGTTTAAAATGGACAAGTTTTCACAATTTCATCAGTCAAAAGAGATGTAAGCAGTTGAAAATAAATGTATTTTCCCTTCTCCAGCAGGTATCACTATTTTTCAATACTTTAATTGTCATAATCTTGCTAGTTTCCATGTTTGAGAGGAAAGTAGGCCAGAAAGAATGTGTATTTATAAATCACAAACAAGTTAATAAACTTTTTTATAAAAAGAAACAACTGAGTCCATTTCTTCAAGTACTATAGAGATCCAAAAATGACCAAACCCAGAGATGTTTTTCCTTTGCAAGTAATTTTTAAAGAGCAAGTTATCTTGTTGCAACTAGAAGTATCATCATCATGACTATTTTGAAACCATAAAGCAGGTGACATGATCTACTTTGTTTGTTCTTGCTATGCCTGCTTGGCATAAGCTTCCTAAAAGCCTCGGGAGTTGCTCTGGGGATGAATTTGGCCTGTAGGGGTCTTCCATTTACTTTGATTTATTGTGATCATTCAAAGTGCATTCTCATTTGGATGGTCAGGGATTTACACACATAGCTTCCATTAACACTAAAGGGTGATACCATTAAGACAAATGTACAGTTAATCTCTGGTACTGTGGAGATAAAAATATACCTCGGAGAGTGTTCTGTCTGGGCTGGAAACATTCATTATCTGAGTTTCATGTCACAGCATGGAGCAACTTTAAAAGGCAGCTTCAGAATTTTACTGCCCCTACCCTCTATTTCTTAGGGGGAAGGAGAGGACAGAAAAAGGGGAGCTATCCATCAGAAAGATGAAGGAAAACAAGATTGTTTTCTTCAAGCCCAAACAGGCAGACAGTGTTTCACATGCACAGCAGGGAGGATCAGATGATCTTTGATCTCTTTCCTGCATCACCCTCATTGCAGGATTGTTTCTGAACACCAGGGCACTTGCTGCTTTTAATAGCGTCATAGTAGCCCTTGGAAAGGGAGGTTCTTAATCTTTCCTGAAATTCACACCAACCAATAGACTTATATAAACCACGATATGATCCATATCCAGAAGACCCTACAATAGACAGAAGAGTAGAGTCAGATGGGAATTCAAATCTTAAGAGGCAGGAAGCTTCTTTTAATTACTCTTCAACTACCTACAGTGTAGCAGGGTTTAACATCACTGGTGTTGAATCCTGTGGTATGTTTTTTTTCCAAGTAAAGGTCTAAACAAAGGAAGTGTAGGGAGGTGGAACTGCCCCAGAAAAGCTCTAGTGAAGGAGACTCAGATGAAGATCACATTAAAATAAGTAACAGAAGAGTGAAGACTTTTACTTCATGAGTATTAAGCCTGATAGATTGTTTCTTATTTGCTAAGGTTTGTGAACAAGAATTGAGTGCGAGCCCCTTCCAAAAGGGCATCTGACAGTGAAAAACTCTATGCTAGCCTTTGTCCCATTCTGACAAGCCTCTCTAGAGGATATAAACTGACTAGTTTGTGGAAATAAAATACTGGCTCATATACTAAGACTTTGTTCTCTTAGATGTCCTTGTTCTTTCACCAGCTGAAACGAATCATTAAGCCATTGGCAGAGTAAAATCAGAATTTGAAAAGCACAGATGTAATAAAGTCCTATTCACCCAATGCCCCCATGGTGTTCAAAACTCCTAGCACCTTGGGTTGTGACCACTGGGTAGTTACTTGACCCCTAGCAAGCAATAGTACACCCAGCCTCATCCAGTGAATCATGGGCAGGGAGGTATACAGAACCCAAAGGTCTCCAGATCTTAAAATTAGCCCCCACATGATGCAGTCCCATTCCATGGTCTTCTAGAATAGAAGTTATTTCTGATCTGTGGACCACCCTGCTGCAAAGCACCCACAGTATGGCAAGATGCCCAGAGGAATCATCAGGTAGACATGTCCTGTTAGACCATCACAAGCAGCAAGAAACTGATGTAATACAATGCAGTGGACTTAATCCCTGAGTTTGGGCAAGGTAATTAATCTTTTTATACCTTTCTCTTTCTCCCTCACACTTTCTTTGCATCTCTTTTATAGACAATATAATTCACTGAAGCTAAATCACAGGAAAACAATTTATATGTGTCTGCATTAGAGGCTGGCACTAATTTTTTTCTTGGTTGCTTTAGTGAAGCTATTTACATCACCAGCACAGGCACAGAGACACTGTGACTTGGGCAGGGACTCTGCCTTTGGGTTTATTCTGTCCACGACTTTATTATTACATTGGACACCATGACACTTTTTAAGTGGTTCCCTGTCTTCAGCTGTAACCGAATATTGCGTTTAGATAGCTCATTAGGCTGTCTTGCTCTGGTAATATGGATTCTGTATTTCAAACACCACTAAACAGTTTTCCATTCCTGTGGGTGAATCCAAGTTTGTAAATTTTGCTTTGCTGCACAGTGTCATTCAACAACCTGACCCAGCAAAACTCCTACAGATCTCACAAGACCCTGGCAAAACGCAGAAGAGAAAATGTTCTGTGTAAACAGCAAATGCAAGCAGTGAGGAGGAGGAGGTGTGGAATGAATGTGGTTCTCACTTAATTGCTTTTAAAGCTTTTTGTAATCTTTTTCTCATTTCCCCCCCTGCCCAAGACCAGAATATCACGCATGTAACAGAATCCATTCTGATTAGAAGGTTTTGTTACAGCTGTAATAAGCTTCCACACAGGGAAAGTCCCCTGAGACTTATATTTCATCTCAACTTTCCCCACCACATTAAACAGAGGGTTTGATTCTGGAAAACAGAGATCAAAATTCTCTCCTCCCGCACTCAATGCTGTGAAGTAATGAGAATTGACAATTCCAAGACTCAGTGTAAAACTAGCATGGTCTGGACTGAAACTGCTAGTATGATAACAGGTTTTGGGAACATTTCCACTTTCATCTGTTTATTTATTATTTTTATTAATTATTCTCAGGCTTATGATTTGGGGGAGAGAGAGTGGGAGGAGGAAAAAGGGAAGAAAAAAGGGAGTCAGTAGCTTGGCAGCACACAGCCTAAATCTAAACACCACACACACTTACTATACCCTGGAAAAACCTGGATCTTATACAACAATTTCTGTAACAGCATCACTTGGACAAACCAGCAACTTACTTGGAAGGAATCTTTGCTTTCCTAGAATTCATGTAACTAAGAGATAAAATGACCTTGACGGGTGGCAGCTTGCCTTGTAAAACACATTAACTCTTTCAGAGCAAGCCTCACTGAAAATGGTCCTTTATCCATTCTATGGTGAATCAGAAAGGACAGCAGGGTCTGCCCAAAGCTTGCCTATGGGTCTCATTGCACCACCATCACCAGGTTTCACATCCAACCTCAGTTCTGGTAACTTAAAAGGGACACTTCAAAAACATCCAGTCAACATCATCTCTGAGTGAGGAACAAACAATGCAAACAAATGGTTTGCCCTACGTTTGCTCCTTCCCATTGAAATTACCTCAGAGCTGATGACTTTTACCCACTTCATTCTCCTTTGAAATAAACTAGCAGCCAGATTAGCGTAAAGTCTCTCCCAAAGTGGTAGTCTCTTGGATTGCTCTCTTGAACTATTTCTGTTCCCATGATCCTGAAACAGTGATTTTTAAGAAGAAAATGAGGAATGAGACAGTCAGGCAGCAACCAGTCAAATTTGCCATGCAGCTGCTTCAGAAACGATCAGTCCTGTGAAGAGCAGAACTCAGTGAGTGTGGACTCTGGGGCATAATGTTATTTGGCTGGATTTTCTGGTGTTTAAAAATAGTGTTTTCCCTGATGTAACTTTTCCCTTCAGAGGGTTTCTCTTCCATCTATTCTAGTTGTCCATTTTCAAAATAATAGTAGGAACACAATACTTCTTTTCACCCTCTATCAATTTTGATCAACAGACAGATTCAAGCTATTAGTGAGTGACTGACAGACAGAGTCAATGGTAATTCCTGTTTTCTTGAAAAAAATGTAAAGAAGAAAGTTCAGAGTGATCATGGAAGCAGCTCACTGGGATCATTTAGAGGGGTTAGATAAAAAGGGCAACTTGGTAGGGAGAAGCAGCAGGACCTGAGGAATGGATACATTTTACTGGTTACTTTACACCCAGATGTTGTGTCTGTAAGGAAGACTGATTCATACTTCAGCATATTTCTACAAAGAGAGATTCTGACAGCTTCCACTTTTCTCTTATTTTTAGATGATAGTTTAAGACCAGATGCTGCAAATCTTTTGGAATTAAAGAACTCCATGGACATCCCTTTCCCAGAGCAGAGGTATCCCAGCTGTGCTCAAACAACATTGACATCCACCTTCCCTTAAATTTGTCACCCCTTTTTCTCAGAAATTAGGACCTTCCTCCCTTCCTTGTACATAGTCCTGGGTTTCACCCAGAGTTGGCTGAACTTCACTGCCAACTGAACTGATCCAGAGGGATAGATACTCCCTTCTGCTTCATCAAGAAAAAGGAGCTTAAGCCATCAGAAGCTGGCTGCAGAACAACTCTGTCTTTTCTCTGTATTCTTCAGCTGTCATCGCTCTGCAAAAGACCATTTAACCAGACTCCAGCAAGACCTTTGAAATGACATGAAGGAAGGGTCTACTGCTCAGCCCTTGTCCACTGCGGAGCCTGTAGCTGTTGGTGACAGTTCCCCAAGCTGCTACACCTTCATGCATTTCTCTGCAAACAGAGAGCACTGTTAAAATCAGAGGTGCAGATGGAAAAGCAGCAAAGAGCTGGATTTGCAGGGAGGAGGGACACATGTGGCTCTCCCATCACCGCTTCTGTGATAGGGGTTCGCATGGCTGGGAAATGGAGAGAGAGACAGATGGACTGTGTACCTCTTTTCCCACTTTCCCAGTCCTAACAGAAATAAAAGAGGTCTACAAAGCAACAAAGTAGTGATTTAGCCTCGCCAGAAGCTTGTGCAGCAACTCTGCAAGGACTCATACAAACACACACACCTTTGGCTGCTGGAACCAGTTTGACTGCCAGAGAGGACGTGAGCCAGAAGACCAGGTCACCCAAAAAACTCAAAAAATAAAAAAGAACCCAAAACCAACAATGACAAAAAGAAAGAAATAGCACACAGCCCTCTTCCAAAATAACAACAGAATCAACCCTATGATGGCCTCATTGAAGCTAAGGGAGCCCTCACTAAGGATGAATTTGCCCTGGTGTAATTAATTCCCCTTTGGAAGTGCTGCCAGCAGGAATCTCACATTGAAATATCTCTCTCTCCTCCAATAGGAAGCACCTCCAGGAGCTCAGCATCTCCCCTCCCTTCCCCACAGCATGAAACACCAGTTCAAGTCCCAGTGTGAGACTTGAACCCACAGTGACCTCCTAAACCCTGCAGTGAAGGATGTATAAGCCAATGAGTCATGTTGACTCTGGCTTGAATCTAAATGGGCCTCTTCTCTCATACCAGAGAAACCACGTTCACACAGCCACGGACGTTTCTTGTATTGGATAACCCCTAATGCAAGAGTTGGGTGGTGTTTGTTGCTGTCATCCTTGCCTGGAGGGAAGGGGTGAGCAATGGGGTGGGGATGTCAAAATCCAGTTACTCTAGAAGTTACATCGTCTCTGGAATTTAGGATGCAGAAGAAATTGTCATCCAATTTGAGCAGTAGAGACTAAACTAGCCTTCTGGTTAATGAAAATGATGACTTCTGTTTCTCCATGGGTGTTTCTGATGTGGGCTAGCTAACGGAGTTGATAGCCACTCTTGACTGACTTGCTATACACTTCTTACAGAGACACCAGCTACTTGGGATCTTTGCATCCCCTCTGCAGGTATTGGCTGACTGAAGCTGGAGCAGACAATCAGGCAACCCTTCACAGAAATCCTAGGGAGTGAGATAGTAGGAGTTTATGACCAAATCAACTGGTAACATTCCTGGACCGCAGCTGGGAGACAGCAGCTTTCAGATGAGAAGCAAGACCAAATAAGTCTCCCAGACATAGATACTGTGAGAGGGTCTGTGACTCACAGAGCAAAAAGAGGGACATTTATCTCCTGTCAGGATGCCAACTTGATATTATATAGAAGGGATTTTACCTGCTTCTGAAAAACAGCCTACTTTCAGCTGGATGGACCAGCTGGTCAGCAGGACATTTAACTACATGTCACTTGAGGTCCTCAGGTCATTGAGAGTATAATGCAAAATAACACTTTACGTCTGGGTAGGCTTCTGTATCCAATTGTAAGTACAGGCTGATGAACTCCAGTTACTTACACTGATATTTGCCAGGACACTGACCATTTCAAACAGAGGTTATCCTCTGCCTGCTTCTCTCTATCTGCTCGATAACCAGCAGGATATCTGTGCTAGAATATTTTGCTTTTGCATGCCTGCTTGTCTTTCTTTTGCAGCTGAACAAAGAGACCATTGTTTTCAGGATATCAATGCTGATTTCACTTTGATGGGCTTAAATTACCAGCTATATATCAAGTGAAATACATATCAGCCAGACCAACACCTCTTTTCTCAGCTCCTGCATCCATTCACCTCCTGCCCCCCAGAAATATGTCAGCATCTACCCACAAGCCCCCATGCAATTCTGAACTCTCCCTGATGCTGTTACCTATTGACATCCCTAATGGTTTGCAAGGAAATTCAAATTGGCATTGATAGGAAACCTGAGAAAGCAACAGAGAGATTTACTGGTCAGGAAAACACTAGTTTTCCTTTCCTTACTCATATTGTGGTTCATTGGGCTGTCATGTAATGCAAATAACATTCATGGCATTAGCCTGTACTTAAAATAAATGCTTCCTGTGGTTCTTACATATCTTCATTTCATCATGTAGCACCTGAAAAAAAAAAAAAAAAAGGAAGGAAAAAAGTTGTTCATTGAGTCCTGTACTTCACCAATGCACATGTTTGTCCTGCAGACATGAGTGCGTGGGTTGCACAGCTGTAATTCTGGTTTCTGTGTACTGTGTCTTTAAATATGAGTAGGCAGCCTGCCTGCAGGGCTAGGAGGGTGTAAATCTGGAAATGCATTTAAGAGAAAGGAGAAAGAAGTACCTTTTGCAATGTCATTTCTGTAGGAATGCACAAGACAGAACAAATTCAATAGGAAACAAGTCCTCCATCCTGAAACCCAGATTCAGTATTTATCCAGAGTGAGAAAAAGCAAATAAACTTCCCCAGCCAGGGCTGTTTTCTGAGGAAACCTCTGCCCCAAGAGCTGGCTTTGCTGAACAGCCAGTTGGATGACCCTACCTAAGGCCAGCTGTTTCTGTGGTCAGCAGCCCCTTGGTGGAGCAGTGCAACTAACACAATGCACAGATCCTTCTGAGAATGACCACTGACAGCCCAGCTAGTGGCTCTCCAATGCACACTGCAGCCACATTCTCCACACTGGCCTGAAGGAAGCGCCAGTCTGGCAGGGTTGCACTGCTGCTCCCCCACCACACACACACACCCCTTGGGTTTTGCAATTTCTTCATCCCGTTGGTGCCAGGGAGTCTCCTGCAGATGTTCTAAGACAACAGAATCTCTAAGGAGATTAGGTCTACACCACAGCACAAAGAGGAGTTTGAGAACAGAATTAAACACCATAGAGCTTTTAGCTTCATATCACTGTTGGCTGCAGCTCAAGCTTAAAAAACCTGTGCCTGAGTTTAGGATGGGCTAAACATGGAATAATTCTTGATGTGATGAACCATAGCCTAAGGCAGCATCCACAATTCCCATTTGTGCAGATCACGTGGACAAGAGCTCAGGCCCAATTTCAGGCAACAGACAAGTTCCTGCCCTGGCAGTCAGCTTATGTCCATGCCCACGCATGTGAGCTTGGGTCCACACATACATACCACAGTGGTTCGATAGACACTGCTGTGTAGCAGATACGCTCTGGTCTTCTTACTTTATATTAGATTTCCAAGCTTTCCATGCCCATGCTATTGTTTTCCTTTTTCTTTCCAAATGGAGAAGAGGACTTGCCCAGAATATAGCAGCCAGCCAACACCAAAACTGGGAGATCAACCCAGCCCTTCTGATTCTAGTGCCACAGGCTTTTCCTGCTAGACAGAAGTGCTGGTCATGTTTGAATAATGTCATTATCTCTTCTAGACTAGTCAAAGCCCAAAAGTGAGTCACTTTGTTCCATTATCCCCTCTGTGGGTTTCAATGGATTGCTGCATATGTCTCCAGGTGACTGGAGCAGTTGACTATATCATGGGCTATTTTTTGCTTCTTTTATTGGGGTTTGGGGTTTTTTTTGAGATCACTGTTAAAAAAACCAACAAACTATCAGATACATTGGGGCAGGAGGAGGACTAATAATATTGTGCTGTCACTAATCCCTGATTTATTGTTCCATGCACACATGGTTATTTTAATGAATAATTAACAATAAAAGTAAAGCATATAGATCAGATGCAAATTGGTTAGAAATGGATTGCTGTGGTGATGTGCTCTACATAAACCAAGAATGACATCAAGAGACTGCCTGGTCATGCTCATTATATGAGATATGGGCATATATTTGGAATCGGTGTTCATACAGAGGTCAGTGAAGGACAGAAGACACTAACTGGTCTTGGTTACTTAAAAAAAATGGTTTATTAAAGTGGTTTAGGCTTACCCACAGGAGAAGACACAGCCATGCTAGATTATTTAGTTGACTCAGTCAAAGAAGTAGCCACAGTATAAACCTTTCTGCTCCTTTCATCTCACATAGAGGGGATCAGAGTTGTGTGTTTGTCAACAAGGGACTGAAGCCATGAGTCAGCATTCACCAAACACTTCCAGTTCTGTATAGATGGTTACTTTACCACTTGGCAGTTTTAGATAACCTGAATGGAGGCAGGGAAATGCTAAAGGATTTTATCCTGGAGCTCAAGGCTCCAATAACAGTGGTGGACATAAACTTTTGGTGCCCTTTATCCACCAATAGGTTGTTTCCTATGCACATGGCAACATTTTATAGCCTGTTCTCTTCAGATGAACCTGTTATGCCACTGAGACAGAAGGACAAATTATGTTCCTGCTGGGTTCCTCAGCAGGCTCCTGAGCTGCCCATAAGCAGGTGAATTCATGTTAGCATCTCTTCCTTCAGGACAACCATCTCAGCTATAGCAGGGGAGACAAATACTGCTGTAACTTGGGCTATATTTGTTAATGGTTGTGACTTTGCAGTAGCTGCACCACGTTGGCTCCAAAACAGTTCAAGGTGGAAGGCTTAGAACTCTTCTTTCTGCATGGCAGCTACTAGATCACACGAGTCTCTTCACTATATTTTCAAGGTTTTATGACTCTGATTCTTATTTGTTTGCGTACATAAACAAAGAACCACGCTTGGACTGATCTCTTGGCAGTGCCGAATACCACAAATCTACCTCATGACTTACGTATGAGTAAGGGTTTTTACACTTGTCCTTCATGGCTGACAGTCTCCAACATACTTTTCTAGAGAAGTATACTCTAGGTGTCTACCTTTGTTTCTCTGCTGAGAGGGTTCAAAGGCCAGCACATTTCAGAAGTGTTAAGAGCTCCATCCAATGCTTTTGCTCATAAATTCCCTTTCTTCAACTAAATTTCCCAACTGCCTTCTGTATTCACTTTAAGCCACACTGAAACCTCCTCTGGCTCAACATTAGGCCTGCATCATGCAGTAGGTCTTGCACCCCTTGAAAAGAAATTTTGCAAAGGATTATTATTTTATATGCTAGAAAGGAAACATATCAACACTTCTGTAGTTGCCTAGAGTCTAGTTTTCCTTGTGGTTGGAGGAAGAAGAAATCATGCTGAAAATTTTGCACTCTATGGCACCTGCTCTGGAATGGAACATTGCTTATAAAAGCAGTGTCAAAGAATTACACCAATATTTTTTCAAATGCCTGAAAAAACATTTTCCAGACTACAGTGAGTGATGGATTAGGAACAGAGAAAAGAGAGAAATTACACATTAGTTTCACTTGTTTCCACAGACAAGGACCTTATGGATGAAATAATTTGCCCCCAGGATAAATCCTGGAAAGAGGGAAAGCACCTAGACATCCTTTTTTCTAGTTCCATGACAAATTCATGGAGACAATCCAAGAACACGGCACTATCAGATTTGTCAAGACTCTGAAACAGCAGCCCCTTCTTGCATGTCATGAGCTCAGACCCTCCTGTAGAGTTGCACCTCCAGTTAACCTTTATGGGTGAGATTGTGAAGAGAGAAGGTAACTGGTTTTGGAATGCTTCACTTCAGAAATTACCAGGCTAAATCTAGTTTGTACCTAGAGATGCTGAAAGTGTTTAGCATCTGAGAGCTGCTCAGTAAATCACTGGTGTCAGGTCCCCTTCCTTTCAGATGACTGTCCAAAAAAACAGCTTTGTTGCAGGCCTCTTTTCTGCCAGTGTTAGCCCTGGGCTGCACAACCTGTTGTGCCAGTAAAAGTTGCCTTCTGTCTGCACAGTGTTTGTCAATATCCAATGCTGAAGCCTAGAAGGAGGTAAAACTTTGTTTTTCTCTTAATTACCACCCAAAAAAACCCTTTCCTGACACTGTGCCACCAGTGCATGTGGTAGATGCTGCATTTCCCCTGCCAGTCCAAACAGTCCTAAAGAAAGTCTCCCATAATCCTGTTGGGTCCCAAACATTTTCAAGGTCTGATCACATCTTCAAGTATCACTACTTGGAGTAAACAAACAACTTAGCACAATGCAGAGAGGAGCCTGGGTCCCAAGTAGAATGTTTCGATCATGGACAGAGTCCTACAGACCTGTCATGACCCAGTGTGAGTGCAGAAATAAATGCTTCCAAAGGGGCTGGGGCTGATCAGGTGGTGGAAACAGAACTCCAGGCCAGGTCTGTGTAGGTGGAAATTCAGGACTACTAAGGATCATACTCTATCAGTCTGTTAAAGAAAGAAAAGTTTTCTCTCCTTAACACTCTCATTAACCTATTACTAGGAACACACTGACACTGAAATTCATGAACTATTTGCAAGCCTTCAGAAGCATCTTGTGCCAAATTAATCCCCTGTTGAGTTCACAGAAGGCAATAGTTCTAGCTGCTTGTGGAACCTCATAGTCCTGCTTCTGCTAGAAGCTGAGGAAAAACTATAGTCACCAGATGGTCCTTTACTACTTCATTCCTCCCCCCCCGCCCCCCACCCGCAGTGCTAAAAGTACAGGTGGGCAGGGGAAAAAACAAGCTGCCAAAGCTTCTGGTGTGGGGTTCCCAGAGCAGTGGGAAATGCTATAAAGCAGAAAATGAAAATCCACTTCCCGAGATACTGAAAAAATGACTGGGCAATGTACAAAAGTGGATATTTAGGAACAAGCTTTCATTAGAGCTATACGGCTTAATATAAGCGTTAGGAGTGATATGTCTTAACATGAGCTTTGGTTTCATCAGATGTTTTTCCTCTTTAAGGGACGATGTCTAAATGAGCAGGGCTGAAACTTATTTACCACCAGATGTCCAAGGGCGGCTCTAACACAAAAGGCCAATTTAGCAAATTAGAACTGAGCACTGAGTTAGATGTCCCAGAGGGTCCAGAACATGGGTATTGACCCATCTTGAGAACACCAGCCTTTCCTCTTAAATCTTTTCCACATCCTGATGCAATCCTGAAAGCCCAGGTAAGGAAAGGAATATCTTTAAAAAATAACAATACTTCTTTCTGCTCATAACGTTGGATGAAGTTTCCTCTTCTTGAACACTCACCACATCAGAGAATGGGAATTTGTGTATGCACAGTTAGGACAGGAAATCCTCTTAGCATTCTTTCATATTTCCAAGGGGTTTGCAGATAGTAGCAGATAGTTTGTCTATTTTTTTTTTCCACTTTCCTCTAACTTTGAATATTTGTAAATTGTTTTTTATTATTATTGTTACCCTATTTTGTAACTGTAAGTTGTACATAGGGAGGCAAAATATGGAAGAGACAAGGTGGGTGAAATGTTCAGACTCCTAAGTAAAGAGCCTATTTGTCTCTCCTGAGTCATACTTCCTCTTCTACTTGGATCTGTCAAGAGCTTCCTCTGAGGTCTCACCATGGCATCAGGCTTGCTTAAACATACAAGTATGAGGTGCTCCTTTAGTATATGTGTGTGTGCATGTGTATAACTGAATGTTTAGAAGAGAGGCCATGAAGTGAGCACCATTTCAAAAGCCCATGTTTGTCTTGGCATCTTTCTCCTCTCCATTTTTGTTAATTATTTGACGAACTCTTACTCATGCCTGATGTCCTTCCAAATGAGAGGAGCCTTCAGCCAACTGCACACCATTATTCAAACCTTCAGTTATTGCTCTGCATAAGCCTCTTCAAAGACCAGCCTGCTACCCCTGTTTCTGTTTATCAAACAGCTGTGTTGAGGTTGGCTGCGTTTGGTCAAGTCCAAGAAGAAGAGCTGCCAAAATTATGAGAGAGGGAGCAGGGGAGAGTGAAAATGCCTCTCACCTCACAGGGAGTGAGAAAAGGGAACATGGCAGCCTCTGGTCCAGGATGCTATAAATAACCAGTTTGGCACTGCTGCATAAGAAACAGCTTGGCTAGCCCTCTCTTCGCTTCTCATTCCCCACTGGGTTTATTATGTATTTAACCCTCTGCAGCACTTACTGAGGGAGGAGGCTGTGTCAGCCAGAAGACATCTCTCTACGTAACCCTTTGCACACCACCTAGTTCTCCACCTTAACCAGAAAGAGCAATACACAGCATCTGGGTCAAGGCTCTCTGGCTTTCAAATGTTTACTCATGAAACAAGCTCTCAGACAACATCATAGCAAGTGCAAACTTAAGTAGAGGTTAAAAAATAATGTATTTCTGTCTCTTGATAATAATAAACCTACTGAGGTAACTAAGAGGAGGGGAGGAGAAAAACATCCTTTTTCTACTGAAGGAAATGTGTATTGATCAAGATGATGGGCAGGCCTTGGTGCAAGAAATATGAAGCTATTCTTTCAGGTTAGTTGCAGGAATTGTTTAAAAACCCCAAGAGTTTCTCTCTTCAGAAGCATAGACATTAGGAATAGGCAGTAGCTCAAAGTAGGGGGTGTGGGATTAACATTTAGAAAAATGCTGGGAAAGGGATCAGGAAAACACTTCAAGCTCTCCGGAGGCTTTGGCAAAATAAAGATTACCTCCTCTAAGATGGTCCAGGGTTTTCTCCAGTCTGCAGTGTGTTTCTTGCTTTTGACAAAATTCACTTGCCTCCTCCACAGTGTAAAGAATTTTATATCAAAAGGGATTAGCTCAAAATCCAACAGTCCCTCTGAGCACAGATCAATATATTGTGTTTATTTGTCACTGGCACCAAGCTGGGCCAGGCAGAGTGATTAATACCCACCTGAGGCTGAGGGATAAGCCCCTATTACAAAATCTCTATACTGTCTCCTCCAGTCTCTGCCTCAGCTGTGTGTTGGGGAACAGAGCCACAGAACATGTGAAAATACAACGTGGCTAGTTTGCAGAGAGATTTCTAGGCAGAATGCCCTTTGTAAGAGGAGAGCAAAAAAATTCTTTCCAGACCTTTCTAAAAGGCATGTTTTTCAAGGAACCCCTCTGATAAAACCACTTATTTCCTTTATTTTTTAAAGAGACCTTTTTCACAGTTCTCTCCTCAGAACAGTTTTCTTCCATCTCTTCAAATAACCTAGATGTCATTTGGATCCTCACTGCAGGCTCCAAGGCAAGGGTCCCAGCAGTGCCTCCATTTACTGACACCTTTATCTCCTTGTTGTCACTTTGGAGGGATCTTCCCTGGGTTCCTTTGTTCCAGGTCTCCCTGACCTTAGCTGCCTTTTAAGTGAGTCCTTGAATCATCAGTCGCACACTCTTTTTGTTAGTTGATTTAGACAGCTCTCTTCTTTTCCAATCCCTCTGGTATCCTTGTCAGTCTCCCAGATAGTGTTCTTCCCCACTCCATTTGTCTTTATTCAGAGCTTCACACGATACCTCTTTCCTCATCTCTCCGAAATTTCTTTTGTTGTGTTATTCCGTTTTGTTCAAGATCTAAGCCACCATTGGAAACAATCATCCACTCAGGTTGCTCTTGCATTGCTCCTAGAAGAGGCTTTGTGCAAGCAATCATATTTATCCTGGATCTGAGTCTCTACCAGCAGAGAAAAATGATCCAAAATTTTAGGTGCTTCCTGGGTTCAAGGTGGAAAAGTTATGTTTCAGGGAAACTTTCAATTAATACCTGTGTAAAAACATCTCAGCTTCAAATAGTCCCTGAATATAGCCCTAGAAGTTTTTCATATCCCTAGTTTGGCCTAGCTGTAGTGAAGATGATCATAATTTGATACTGAAATTTTCTCCAGAGCAGAAAATCAGAAGGCCACGCAAGGGACAGCTTTTGTGCAGTACCTCACCAGAGCATCCAGTCTTTTCCTTTCGGGATATTCCCTCAGTTTCTGGTTTCATTGGGAGTTTTCGGTAGCAAGCAGACTGCCTTATTTCAGATGTTTGTGGAATTGAACAGCAGAGAGAAAAATGCCAGGGCTCAGACCTTTCACTTGAGAAACATGAAACTTCCTTTTGATATATTTTCCCTCCAAACGTGGTATTTATTTAACAGCCTCCCTGACTGACTCTGGAAACCTGCTATTTTGACTCAAGAATTTTTCTCAGTGAATTATATTAGATAAATATAACCAAAGTGTGTGATTATACTGGGTCGATTTACTCCTGATGTTAAAACAGAGCCATTCCTTTGGCTCTGTTCTCACCAGCAATTTGTCACTGGTTTATGTTAAAAAAAAAAATAACCTCTCCCTATGACTGAGTGATGGAAAATTTAAAAAGCCATTAAATCCTCCCCCTGCGGTTAATTGTTCCCAATGTTGCTTTTTGCATCTATTCACAATCATGCTTTTTTCCTCTGTAGACAAGGTGCATTCTGCAAGATGTGGAATTAGCACAGCACTGCACTTTGCTCAGTGCTTTTCCTGTAGTGGTAGAACATGTATTACAAATCTCAAATTCAATCCACTTTGCTGGAAGAGAAAGTCTGAGCTAAATCCTGCAATGTGCTGACTATCCTCAGCTCCCGCTGTCGGCAGGGGATCCCAGAGGAAGAGTGTATGTGTGGATCATGCCTTTTCCTATATTTCATTGAGTTTTAAACTGTGGTATTTAAGCCCTGTTTCAGACATCTTATATCACATTCCTGTCTTGTTTGTCCTTCTGTAAGATTAAAATAGTATTTTTATCTTTCTTTTCCCTTTTATTTTCCCAGCATGTCCAGTTAAGACAACTTCTCCCACAGAGTGGATGTTTTTTTACTCTGAATACATCCTAGTGCCACAGTGGGATAGTCTTCTTAGAGAGTCTTGGTTATACCAAATGGCTTACAAGTACTGATTAGTAGCATTATCTCCAAAACCCTGTAAAAGTGTAGAACACCACCACACCCAAACTGCTACATTTCATACTTGGAGAAGAAAAATGTCATTTTGTGCTTTTCAATCTTTCTCTTTTCAGAGAAAACTATAGAGTTTAGATATTTGCAGCAAGGAAAATGTACTTAGGGTTAGGAAGGGTGGGAAATCCCTTTGATTCAGTATTGCATCAACCAGAAAATTCCAAAGAACAGTAAAGTGGGTTTAATTATCACCTTGGCTCTGTTTATTTATAATTATTAATTGGCTCTGATTCCTATAGTTTGGCTTGATGATAAAAGGCCACCTAAGCAAAAATTAATTTTATTTAAGGAAGGTTCCTGGAATATGTCCTGTTGGACATGGGTTAGCTCTTGGAGGTTTGACAGGCATGAGAGAACCAACCTGCAGTGTCTGTAGGCATTTTGTTCTACACAGAGAACCAACCTGCAGTGTCTGTAGGCATTTTGTTGTACACAGAAACTGCCCCAAAGTGTTTGTATCAAGGAATAAAGGAGCGACAGCAGGAATACAAGGTTGTGCCCAAAGTCAAAAGAATTAAATGTATTTGGGTAAACAGGTCTCAGAGAAACCCATTGCTCACTCAGATTCAAAAACCTTCTCACAGACCATGGCATCCCAGCAGTAGACAGCAACCATCTTCTAGGGGAAAGACAAGGGTCTTTGCAGACTGTCACATTTTGACACTGGCTTACGGAGACAGAGAAAGGAGATTGTTTCACAAGGGAGTGAGAAGGGAATAATACTTTGTCTCAGTCCTTTGACCTCAGAGATTTCCATGTAGTTAAACCAGGAACATGGTTCCCAGAGATTTTGGGAAATGGATGGTTGTCAAAACAAATACCACCCCCACAATGCCCTCCATCCCTCATTGTAAACAGTCTTTAATCACTTCATAATAGGCTGCACCAATGGGAAATGGTGATTAATACTGTTTAGCACTAAGAAACTCCTGTTGCTTTATTACCAAGGAGTCTTTAGAGATTGGTTGTAGTATGGATATAGGGCTACCTTCCTTTGAAATCACAACTCCAGGAGCATGCTGCCCTTGCTAATTGCTCTATGATGGGATTAAGATGAATGAAATGAGGACGAGGACGTCTCCCGCTCTCTGTGACCCTTTCCTGCATAACTCCACAAGCTCCTTAGAGATTAGTAAGCATTTATGGCCTCATTTGCAGGAACAGAGGCATGGGGTGGATACAGCTATTTGTTTAGCATTTGTTCATACAGCATTTGTTCAGTGCTCACCAGTGAAGAGTCCATCTCTTTCAGTGTCTCATGAAAACACTGGCACAAAACATTTCTTAAATTGACATTGTAAGCTGGGTAACTGGGACTAAAACCCACTTCTTTGGTAAAATATTTGAGTTAAAGAATGTAACAGATTCAAAGAGGTTTTCTTCTTTTAAATTTTTTTTCTGGTGGGATTAAATCCAGGTTAACTGGACAATTTAGAGATTATGATTAGAGCCTTGTGAAATGTCATCTCAATAGATAGAAGGCAAATTTGCTCAAAGATCCCTTATGGTGCCTGTGCTCCTCTACATATGCAAACTCCTTTTATGTTTATGTTTATGTTTTATGTTTATGTGTCATATTGGTATTTATAAAACACTCCCAAGCTGGGACATTTGCTCTGGCTCATTTTTTCAAACCAGTGGGATTCAGGCGGAGCTCATGGAGAGAACCAAATATGTTGTTGGAAACATCATGACAAACTCAACTGGTTCCAGTTTGAGTCAAGAACCCAGAGCCCAAGTCTTGATTTTTGCCCAAGAAAAAGTGAAGCCAATGGAAATTATCCATCTTCTGGGATGTAGGTTTAGTTGCCTGCTCAGTGAAATTCCTGTGAGTATATCTTGCAAGCATGCTGAAATGCCTTTAAAGCTTTCAGTGACCATTAAGACTCAGAGGGTCTTACTTCCTGCATAACACAAACCACAAAATTTCACTGGGAAATCCCCTCTTCAGGCCTATAACTTCTGGCTGAGGATGAATAAATCTCTTAATGGCAGCATTTCATCCTTGCAGCAACGCATTTTAGTAGAAAATGGCTCATACAATATCACATGCCACCTCCTCCTCCTCTTTCATTTCTCTTGTTTCTTACTTTGCATGTGTGTATCGTGAGTGTGGACCAAAAATGATTGTTTTCCCCATACCTTCTGTAGCACTTTTCTTAAATGATGCAATCAACCTGAGCCACAATGGAGAACCAGTGGTGTGCAACTTGATGAAATATATACAAGATCAAAGCTGAGATGGTTCCAAGCCAGAGAGTGGGAATGTGGGTCTGAACTTTCCCAGAGTCTGAAGGAGCTGGTTCAGCCCATTGTGAAAGCCTTGGGTAGATTCCAGGTGCACATTTTCCTAAAATGTGCAGGTATTTAGATCATTATCTCTCATTTGAGCTTATTACAATGAATCAATCTCTCTATTCATTACCTTTATAACTGGTTTGATGAATTTTTTTAAAATTTTTTTAGGTTTTTTTTATTAAATAAACTTTTATGGCAATATATTTGCTTGAATGTGAACAGGAACATCATGTTTAAAGATTGATGATGCATAACACAAGGTGAAGAGGGGTTCATAACCTAACATGGGATCTTACTCCTTTCTTACAGTTCCAAACAACACAGCAATTTCTGCCCAGCAGATAGCATTTCTAACAGCCGCTGCTGTGAGAGAGTGAATTCCTAAGGGGCAGTAAGTGCAGTACTGGCCAAACGTACCTCTGTGAATAATAAACCCTACCCATTTATTAACGCATTATGTAATTAACATTGAGAATAACAATATGGGTATTAAACTTTTCTTAAGACTCTCCAGTGTAAGATCTTCTTTTCATGGATTTATAACATTGTCAAAATTTAATCATTTGAACTGAAACTTCCCATATTCATGCACTGCTTCAGGTTGGCTTTTTTTTTCTGGCTTTTTTTTTTTTGGGGGGGGGGGGGGGCAATTAATGTTTTAAAAGTCTGGACATTTCTGAAAAAGGGAAGGGGGAAAAAAAATTCCTCTTCTAAACCAGACATTTTTCCCCTGTTTTTCTTGAAAGAGTCTGAAATCTTAAGGCTTTCAGGAGGAAACTTGAGAGGGAATGAACAAAGAAAGAGGAAGGTGCTGCTATGTTGGGGTTAAACCCCTGGACTTGATAATGTGCATGTGGTCCTTAGACCTTGTAAGAGTTGAATATGGTCCAGCCACAAAAGTCTCTGCATGTTGTGTCTGAAAAGTGCCAGTCTGTACTACAAACTTTTTACATGGCAGACAGATGAGTTGAAATCCTCAGTAGAAGGGCATAACTGCAAAAACTCAGCAGCATAGGTGATCACAACAGTGTTTATTTTCTGAGCTACAGAAAAGTGCAGTGAGCTGCCAGCCTCATGGAAGGTCATGGTTATTAGTTTTTACTCCTCATTTTTTCAGTTTTCCATTTCAGTCAGCCCTATATCACTGGCTGAGGAGACAGATAGGGACAATTTATACATTTTTAAAATAAGTTTGTGGAAAGGTTTTATAAGAGACATATACAGAGTTAAGATCCCTTTTTTGACAATCTGCCTTTTAGAATGATTGCACACTAAATCTATGTGATTGATTGTGTTGAGTATACTGGCTTAGGCCCCATTTCCTCCCAGAATCAGGAAGAGGAGCCAGGATTTTGAATATCCATATATTTTTGCTGGCTAGCAGAGACATGAATGTATCACATCTCCCTTTAACCATTTGTTCTAATACAGTAACAACTCTACCAGTTGCTCCTTCAGTTCACATGACAGATAGAAATGTGTATTTAAAGGCAGTGGGCTCTGACTGATGCATGAGGTTCATGCCCCACCTTTCTTTTCCCCCACTAGCATGCATTTACCCAGAGTAATTAAAGACTCAAGTCTACTGCAGAGTTCAATCTAGGTTGTTGAGTTTGACAGACAGTATGGAAGACAAGTCTCTGAATGGGCTGACATCCATCCTGGAGTAGTTCATCAGCATGTTATCTGTGACCTCCTCTCTTTCAAGCTACTGGTTACCCACAGCCACTGCCTGGAAACCATGAGGAAGCTACCCTCAGTACAGGCTTGTGCCCTCCTGTATGTTTTCTCATGGAAATGTGAAACAGGAGAGGGAAGGAGATAATCTGGATTACCTCAAGAGAACTTCTGTTAAGAAGATGCTTATTTTAGAAACATTTCTTCCCTTGAACACTCTAAATTCTTCAAATCTTACTCTGCTAAAGCAAATGTTCAGAGCCTCTGAAGTCAATAGCAGAATTTGAAGACTAGGGCTAGAAAGGATGATATGTGACACTTCCCATGTTTTTCTGTTACACTTCCCAGTCAGTGAAACCAGAAACCTCATAAGAGACCTTGTCCTTCTGTAGATCTCCAGTGACAAATGTCTGGTCAGCTCTGGAGATACGGCTGAACATTCAAGGTCATAGAATTGTTAAGGTTGGAAATGACCTTCAAGATCATTAAGTCCAACCGTCTACTAAACATTATCAGGACCACTAAACCATGTCCTGAAGTGCCCCATCTGGATGTTTTTTCAACCCCTCCAGGCACAGTGATTCCACCCCCTCCATGGGCAGCCTGTTCAAAGGTCTCACCACTCTCTCATTTAAAAGCATTTTTCCCAATATCCAACCTAAACCTCCCCTGGTTTAACTTCAGCCCATTTCATCTTGTCTTATTGCTTGTTACCTGGGAGAAAAGTGTTTGCTTTCTCCATGAATTTTAGGACCTCTTTTTGCTTCTTCCTGAATCCAGGCCTCCTACCAACCAGGATGTTCTACACTCCAAATTCTGCTGTGAGCAAAACAGGTGCTGGTTTTGATTTATTTTTTTTTTTCAAATTGATTACTCTAATTACTCACTTCACTATATGAATCTAAGGGAAAGATGAAGTGCACTAATTCCTGGCCACTTGCCAATTGGAGCTCAATCATTAGAAATTACAAATTGATGCTGGTTGTTTTGCACTGTTCCATGGGAAGATTTATGTCTTTATGTAGCTGGTGCTGATGGAATAAATTAAACCAGGCATGAAAAAGGAATAAAGATTTAGTCAGCATTTGAAAACCTGGCTTCAATGCCTCATGGAAGAGTGTGACAAATATTCTGTAGACATGTAAATATATCACATATCCCTAACAAAGCAAGCCTGGGTAACTTGCCATTAAAGCTGTGACATTTCACCCCAATGCACTCTCATTCCCAGAAAAGTTCTCTAAGCCTCTGGGAAAAAAGCATTACATTCTCCCAGTGCAGAAGGACAGCATACTGGGCTTCACAGTGTTCGTCATATTTTACAAATTGACCTGAAATGAGACGCAGCCTTAATCCTATCTTTCTTTTGATCTGAACTATGTTGCCCTTGCCAGAGAGATTGCTAAAAAGGAACTGAAAAGGAAGAATTGGTTTTGAACTGCTCCACATTTTGCCTTCTCAGGAGAAATGTGTTTGGTTAAAATCTAAACTGGAAGTTTTCAGGTCCTTAGGTCCATTAGCACTGGAGCACAATAGACTGCAGAGGTACAGAAACTCCAGAAATGGAGTGTGCAGGCATCAAGTGGTATTGGAAAAGCCTGTCGAGCCTCTCTGTGCAGACTGTCTGGCACATAGTCACCTGGACTGCACACTGCTTGTGCCATGCAGGGCTTTTCAGTAAACATATTGGCACTTTGATATTATTTTAGTTTTCATTTTGAACAAGGGACTGCCCAAGGAAAGAGACTAGACTTAAACAGATCATCTTTCCTCCAAGCTTGACGCCAGCAGGAACATAAGTTGGTTTTCATTCGTGTCCTTTTGGCAAGCCAGCTCTGTGACTTAGCCTAGATTATGTGTTCGGAACTATGTACAGGATTTTAGTCATTCTGCTTGAACTGCACTGGTCAGCCTTGCACGGGCCTTCCCCAAGAAGAAAAAAAGGACATCAATTTTGCAAAACTGCCAACATTCCAAAAATGTCTCCAAACAGAAAAAGTTAATACCCATGTCTTGCCCAAAGTATAACATAGATAAAGGTATAAGAGGTTTTTTTCTGCATTTCACATTAAGGGTCCATTAGGAAGCCTTGTTTCCCATATAAGACTTGAACCTGAAACACACTGCCTCATGCAAGAATTTTGCTATTTGAGACTCCTTGTTGCAAATTTATTTCTTTGTCAATGATTCATAGTATACATTGCTTCTTGGATGACTTGTATTTAATTTTTTGCTTTCAAATGCACATGTTGTGTGAGTCCAGCTGTGAAGTCATTCCAATAAACACTTTCCCTTATCTGTTCATGGGCAATTTTTTGCTGGAATTTGCCCATTCTGAATGGGCAGCTCGGCCACATAGTTAATTTTAAATTCACTCTTCATAAGTGTTCTCTCTAAATTCACCTGTTTCCAGCCTGAAATGGGCTTCACCCTTTCACCATATAAGAAAATGCCAAAAAATTGTGGGATTGGGTAAGCAGAGAACTGAACACAAAATCATTTGCTGTAACATCTAAAGAGGAGTGAACAAAAAGGGAGTGAGTCAAAGTAAAACTGATGATTAATCCAAGTGAATGCACAAAAATCCATGGGTATGACTCATCCAAGAAAGAGGCCCCAGATAAATCTAGCTTGCTCACTCTAAAGTGACAATTAGGAGGACTCTTTTGGAAAATAATCTCACAATTATCTTTCTCTTGATGCTTCTAAAGCAATCTGACTCCTGCCATCTGCTGAGGCTTTGTGGGAAATGTTGGAACTCTTCTTCTTTACACTACTTCATTTTACTACGTTCCTGCTCATATAGCTACTCCATAAGTACATCAAAAGTATGTAATCTGTGGAGCACTTAATGACCAGGACCTGCTGATGCTCACATCATCCATTCAGTGTCCTTGCTGAAGAAATCATAAGGACAAGGTAACATGAGACAGACTTCTGTTCCACTAGATAACAAGGTTTTCACACACTGTTGAAGACTACAAGAACATTAGAGATAGCAGCACATGCTACAGCATGGATGCACTAGGAACAGTTGGCTTATAGTACTGAAAGGAACTTGCCATTTCCATGAGTAATTAAAATGTACTGGAAGAAGGGATAGAGACATAGATACTATCTAGACTCTATTTTCAGGACTATTTAAGTAACAAAGGTGCTCATCACAACACTGAAAGTACCTGAATCACCTAATCATTTCTTAGGACAACCTTTAGAGTTTCTGAGAAACTGGTCTTGCTAGCCTCTTGACTGCTTAGTGATTTGTGTAATTATGACCCAAATGGACATTTCTCGGTCTTCTGCTGTCAGACACCTTACAGCTGAAGAAATGACATCACTGGAGAGTGACATCAAAGAAGGACAGGTGAAGGAAGAAGAGAGGGATAGACATGACATAGAGAAGGAGAAAGACATTCTGTTTTTTACACTTTAGAATCTGCACTTGGCACAGCATGTATGTCTTGTCTAAGGACTATAATATGTCTATTGCCTCGCAGTTGAAACTAATTACACGGAAGGGCCTTGTTCAAAGAAGGGATCCTATGGTTACAATATACCGAAGTCTTCTCTTTCTTTTCCAACAACTTCTCAAATGAAAATTTTCACCAAATCGTGAGATGTCACACTCCGGTGATCTGGTTACTCCAGTTGTAAGGTGGTTGCATATATTAGAGAAGGTAAGGGACTAATTTTTTTTTGGCCTGGAGAAGCTCTTGTGTTCTATGCTGAGACAAAGAACTATAAAAAATGGTGCGAAAGTTTTGTTTACATGAGAAGAAAATACTAAATGTGATGAGGACATGAAGTGCTCATGACAGAACCTTTCTCGGAAAGTCAATTTATTAACCATAATAGAGCAATCCACTGGTAATAATGCAGTGTTCACACCAAGGCTTTTTAAGCAAAATCCTCACTTCTCAGTTCCTCATCATAGGCAAAATTTGTATCTATATCAGATAAACTGATCCTTACATTTGGATTTGTCTTTTCTTGACTTAAGTCCTCGGGGAACTCTCAGAACTGCAATTACTATGAGTATTTGAATGGAAGATTTATATGAAGGCTTAATCCCTTGTTATGGCAGAATATACAAAAATCTAGTCCAATCAGTTAGTCATCTCAGAACAAATTGAAAGAATGCATAGCATACATGACAAAGAGCAGGTCTTCATATTTGTCCCAAGGATAAACCTCACAACACTACTAAGTGTCACTTTTCTTGTAATTTGCTTAATTTTGACATTATTATTCCATTTTCCCTTGAGCCATCCTTGAGCTGACATTAACAGGATGCACTCCATTAACCTCAATGAAGTCAAGGCCTTCAAAGCTCTTTGACAGTATTTTACTTTACTCTGGGGTGTAAATCAGATTTAATGCCAGGACTGCAGGCACTGTAATCTAAGCCTGGAAAAGTTAAAAGGGTGTTGCAATGCATGTAAAATCTATACGAAATAAAAGGATGCTTTTTTTCCTCTGAAGGAAAGAAAACTCTTTATTGGTTAAACACTCTGATGTTCCCTTGGAAAGGCATTGGGTTTTCTTTTTTTTTTTTCAAAAGAGGAAAAAACAAGCACAAATTACTTCTGCTAGGAAATACCAGCCAATAATTGGTAGATGTAATTCTGCAAAGTGTTAGTGGCGAAATCTTTCTGCAAGAAGCATAGGGCCAGTTTTGAGGCCAATTCCTTCCGGATAACCCAACCAAATCCCACAGCACAATGCTGCAAAACATCCATCCCATCCCCTGACTCCTGCCTTTGAGGATGGTTTTCATAGGAAAGTCTTTTACTGTTCACACTCATCTCAGAAACTCGGCTCCTGCCACTAAATAGGCAAAATGGTTTTGAGATATTCTGTTGAGGACTGAAGGCACCAACCTCAGTGCTACCGAATTTCAGGCAAGATGTCCATTCTGATTTCATTTCTAACAAGCAGCTTGAGGTCAGAAACTGTAATTGTGGGTTACAAGCATAGAAATGGAGAGAGCAAGACCAGATCCTTGCAGAAGGGAGGCCTTGGATGTGATAGGAATGGAAATACCTGGATTCAACTGGGCTATTATTATAGCTTTCACAAAAGGATATTTAGAATATTTTCGTCTCTATTAAAGAGTATCTTTGTCCATTGAGAAGGAAAAAAAAAAAAAACCAAAAAACGAGTGACTTGGAACCTCAGCAGTACAAGGTGGAAAGAAATGGTGTCCAGCCCTTTTTTAGAATTGCCTATTTTGAAGAAATACGTCAAATAATTGGCTTTGAGACTTCAGGTTGCCAGTGAAAAAACCAAATTAGCATCAGAAAGGAAGATGTGTGGGTTGACCCAAGTAAAACTGATGGGTTTAATGTTAAGATTATGAGACTCATGCCAGAGATTTTCACTGTCACAGAAATCCAACAGTGGGTTAGATAAGATGTCTAGGAAAATGGCACTGAAAATAAGGAGTCCAGATGGCTCTCCCAAAAGAGAAAATGAGAAATCTTCCTGGCAAAAAAACAATCCCTGTCTTTGCTGCCTCTTTACAAACAGGGCTACAATTGAAAATTAATGCAATTATCTGGATGGCCTCTTCTCAGAGGGTTTCTTGTGGTTGGACCAAAGTCTCATTCATGAGAAGAATCCAGCAAGAATTTCACAGCTTACTGAAAAGTGGTTCAACGCAATCTGGTTGAATTGAATGCAATGTTTCACATTAGTCCTGTGCTCAGTGTAATCCAATCACATTTCTACCCAAGGACTCCAGGGAGTCCTCAACATAATGAGGTAGTGAATCTTGACTGATTTCTTTGGGCATGGATAACCACATGACACAAAGTATCATTCAAAATGCTGAATTTCTTAAAATCAGGATATGAATGTTAATGTCACACTAGGACAGAAAAACTTTACACTACCTGCAGTCACAGAGAGTAGGACCCACAGCTTATTGGTGTTTCCAGTTATGACAGCACCCACAGGATTAAGATGCCAGTCATCCCAGAGTTATTTGTAGCCCTAATTAATTTCCTTCATTAAGTACTTTTCTTTCTCTCCCATAGTCTGGCATAAAATTCCAGCATCTAGAGCCCAATCTCTGCTGTCCAGAAAAAAACATAGTTCCTTGTCCTCATTTGCCTTCATGGCCCTGTTCACTTGTGCCATTACCCCAGCCAGAGAGGCACACAAATGAGATATAAGGGAGCCTACTGTAACAAGACCTCATGATTCTTCTATCTCTGAAGAGCTTTACAGGCATTTCACCTCCTCCAGAGACTCAAAGACAGCATCCTCAAATGCACTTACCCTCTGCCAGCCCAGGTCCTGGGAACTTGAGTGTATTCCCAAACTCAGATGTTCTAGTTGACAGCATTAAGCACTTGCTGCTAAGCCAACAGGCCAGTAAATGAATGGGGTTTATTAAAAATAAGTAGAAATTTTTAAGCAATGCTGAGTGAACTTTATCTTCACCTTTGAAACAGTATGGATATCACATCTTTGGGTTGGACTGCACACTACCTGTTGACCCTTCCAAAACTGACATAAATCACCCCTCTACTTTAATTTCTTAGGTTTGGGTTTTTTTGTTGGGTTTTTTTTTTTCCTAACTCGTACGAAAGAGAAAAATTTTTGGTTTCACATAAACCCTCAGGAATGTTTTTAAGCTCAAGTACAGTAATACAGACAGATTTCTGAGATGCACACTTCAAATAGGCATTCATGAACACCTACAAAAGTTGGCTCGACATACAAAGATACAACATCTACTGTTATGTGTGCCAGTTCTGTTCAATATGAATCTAGAAACCAAGTTGTAAGCATTTTTATTTTTTTTTTAAACTCTGGGCCAAAAGAACTGATACCTAGTTGCAAATGAAGCCTGTTTCCATTCAAGTCTTTTTTTAGTACCTGTTTTTCTTAAGCCTTTAAAAAATATTCCTAGACAATGAAAAATATTACTTTAACTAAATAGAGATTTGCAGTGGTACTATAGGAATCTGAACCACTACTCCTTGGACTCTATTGTCCAACCAGTTACTAATCCATCTTACTATCTGCTCTTCTATCTCACACTTCCTGAGCTTACTCATGAGGATGTTATGGGAAACTGTGTTAAACACCTTGCTAAGGTCAAGGTAGACTACATCCATTGTTCTTCCTGCATCTACCCATTCAGTCACGATATCATAAAATGCTATCAGATTAGTCAAGAATGATTTCCATTTGGTAAATCCATGCTGACTACTCCTAATAACCTTCTCTTCCATGGGCTTAGAGATGACCTCCAGAATGAGCCAGTCCATCATTTTTCCAGGGATGGAGGTGAGGCTGACTGGTCTGTAGTTTGCTGCATCTTCCTTTTTGCCCTTTTTGAAGATTGGAGTGACACAGGCTTTCCTCCAGTCCTCAGGCACCTCTCCTGTTTGCCATGATCTTGTGAAAATGATGGAGAGTGGTAGAATCTTAGCCCATGAGATTCCTGCAAGTAGATCTTTGAAGGGTCCAAAGTTAGCCCCGTGAAAGTCCATGACTGTAATCCTACTTATTTCCCTACTTCTACCTTGTAAAATACTAGACTCTACCATGTCATGATCACTGTCACCGAGGTTGTTCCCAACCTTAATGTCCCCAACTAGTCCTTCTTTATTCGTTAATACAAGGTCCAGCAGTGCACCAACAGTGGTTCCTCCACTACCTGCATTAAGAAGTTATCATCAGTGCACTGCAAGAGCCTTTTGGACTGAATATGCTTAGCTGTGTGGATTTCCCAACAATATCAATGTGATTGAAGTCACCCATGAGTACCAAGGAGTGTGTTCTAGAGGCTACCTCCAGTTGTCTGTAGAAGGCCTCATCAACATCTTCTTCTTGGTTTGGTGGTCTATAGTAGACCCCCACAACAATTTAGCCCCACTTTGCAGGTCCCTTAATTCTTACCCACAAGCTTGCAACCTGTTCTACCTCCCCCCCTGGATAGAACTCAATACATTTCAGTTGCTCTTGCACATAAAGAGCAACACCACCGCCTCACCTTATTCATCTATCTTTCCTAAATGGTACATAGACATCCATGACAACATTCCAGTCATGAGAGCTGTCCCACCATGTTTCAATGATCACAACTATATCATAGTCATGCAATCTAAAACAGATCTCCAACTCCTCCTGCTTATTTCCCATACTCCATGCATTGGTATATAAGCATTTCAGAGACGGAGTTAGCCACAAGTTTTCACTCTTGCTATCTGACCATTCTAGGCCACTTCCATGGTTACTAACTTATTAGTGAGCCCTGTGTTATTATTGCCCCATGTACCACTATTATCCATCTTGAGTAGGACAGTAGTCTGAAGGCTGTCCTTAGGCACATCTCTAGTGAGCCTGGTTTTATCTGGATAATACCCAGAAGTTACACAAACAATTCTGAACCAAAGACAGGAGCCTTATTAAAAGACAGAGAAGCACCTGACAAGGAAAAATAATGTCAAGGTAGAACTCAGTTTTAATTATTTCTAATTCACATGTATCATGAATGTTATCACAGAATAACAGTCTTCCCTCCGCTGTTTGTTTTTTTTTAGGGTGTGGGGGATAAAGGTCAGAGGCCTTTTTAAAGGTCTTTTTAAAAAAGACCCCTTTGAAAACATTGTGGAAGGAATTGATTTCTCCCTTGTTCTTTCCATTCCTCTTTGCCATCCATACTTCCATTTACTCATTCATCCATGTTCAATCCTTGCCACTCTACCTAAGGCTCTATTTATCCATCACTGAACATGTCCTGTGCTGGTCCCACTACTATAACCAGAAGACAACGTGATCCCAGTGTCTCTGTGAAAGTCATTTTTAGAGTCATCAGAGGGAGATAGCTAACTGATTAGTGTCCTTGCTGATAAGCCAGAGAAGCTCTAAGTCTCTTGCCAGATAAAAGCTAGAGAACTAGAACAACTTTCAGCTGTGTCAGGTCAGACAGCTGAAGTCTGAATATCTTCAGATATGCCTTGGCTTTCTAAGTAAATGCTGCCTAGTCTCTGCATCTTCTGAGGATTGTTCAACTCAGATTGTGACCTTAGGCTACATTCTCTACGGTCCCGATCCAAAATAACTCTGCTGATTTCAGTGAACTGACTCTGGATTTGTGCCACTCAGTACAAAATTGGAATTAGTCTTCTCAGAGACTAGATGTCCCAGCAGAATTTATGTGTGGTGTTCATTCAAGTTGCTAAGAATAAAGCACAGCAAGTTGGTGGTGCAGTGACCTTCTTACTGTCTCTCTTGTGTCACCAAAAAATAAGAGAGGTCCTGCAAAGTCAGCCATCCAAAGCACAGAGCTGTCTATAAACAATCCAAAGGGCCCTGTTTTCCCAATGTAAGGGAAAGAGCTCATAAGGCAACTCTGAGATGTATAGATCATGTTTAGTCTACATGCTTAAAAATAATAATAATATAAATATTGTTCAGGCCAGAAGGAATTTGCAGACTTAGACCATCATGGAAAGCAACTACCTTAGTATGCAGAGTGAAAATATTCCAGAGAGACCTAAATAAGCCTCTCCGCATCCTATTAATTCATCATACTTGGCCATGCATCATTGGTCCAACACAGCACCCTTCCCTAGGCAATAATCTTCCTCTTCAGGGTCAGTCAGGAGCTGTGCCAAATTCCTCCCAGCCTGTGTGAACTTGATTGACATTGGGCATCAGCCAAACAACCAGCTTTTCCCCATGGGATTCAAATTCTCAGATACCAAAGAGTGTCATCCAGCAGCATTAGGCATAGGGTGCTACACTGTTGTCATTTTTTATGAGGCTAAAATCCTCAGTACCTCTTTCATGAGGAAGGAGATATGTCTGAGATCACAGCCTTAGGTGGATCACATTGCTCTGAAGCTAGGAATATTGTCCCCAAAATAATTAGGCCAGTCACATTTCAATGGCAAATCATATTTTTCACAGTCCAAGCAGCCAGACATGTTTAACACAATTCCCAGGATAAGCAAAACTTAGACACTCGCCATCATTCAGTTTTGGGGCTTAAGCTCTGCTGGGAACTAATTTGGGAACACTAAGAAGCATATCAAGGCTGCCTCAGCAATGCCACATACAGCTGCAAAAAGCCATTCAGAAGCACAGCTGGATACCTTTTGCCTTATCTTAACAGCTGCCATAAATATTGTCATCAGACTTTGTTTTGGGACAGGCGACTGGAGATTCAACAACACTATGAAAGTACATATGTGGTTTAATTTCTTTTAGAAGAGGTCAGAACACTGCATCTGAGGATTGCTATCGTCATAGCACATGTAAACAGCATACACATTTCCTTCATTGAGTCTTGACTTGTTTCATGCTAGGCAAAAGAACCAAACAACCTGTTTCATGCTAGGCAAAAGAACCAAACACTTCCATGAGGGTTGAAGATTCATGGTGCATGGAGTCCTGGGGCTTTCAACCAGCAGTGTGATGTGGGGGAAGCATTAGAAATGTATTCACTTGGGAAAAGCTATGTTCAATACAACACTGGAGACAGAAAATTATTAACTTTTACTGTAAATCCTCTGAAGGTCTCTAATTGTCTATGCTAAGCTAAAAGTAATCCCAAACACTCACCCAAGCCAGTCTTCTCCCAGAAAACTTACCTCATCTTGTCCCAGTTTTTGCTTCTCTGGAACTGAAATGCAAGTTAATTTCCAAAGGAGGTGTGGGCGTGGTTGTAGATGTCTGAGTGTGTAAGGAGGCAGCCACAACTCAGAGCTGTAATCTCAGCAACTAAGATACTGGGTTTTCTGTTTACCATGGGGCTTTGCATATGCATATCAGAAGCAGCTCAAGCAGCTTCAGTACAAAGAGCTACCAGGAGACTTGCTGTAACTAAACCCAAAAGATTGTGCTCTAAGAACTTCTTCTGACCCCAGAATGATGGCAAAGATTACTTTGGCCTCTTTGTTTGTCCCAGCCTTGGTACCATAGAGGACATAAAATAATCCTTTGCTACAGATTATAGTTTCAGACTACTTGATAAACAGGAGTCTATTTTTAGGCAATAGATTTGCTTAGGGAAGTTGTGGAATCTCCATTTCTGAATGTTTTTAATAGGAGGTTAGACAAATAATTTAGACAAAGGCCATCTCGCATTGAGGCAGGCAGATTGTCCCAGCTCTGTTTTTTGTGACTCAGTATATTATAAAGAGAAAGGAAGAAAAGAAACCTAAGTGTAAATTGACAATGCTTACATCTTTTCTTTTGCAGCAAGCAAACAGTACTGTTAGGGAACAGGTGGTGAGAAAAGAAATAGGAGAGGATCTGAAGAGGAAGTGAGGCACCTGACAAAAGGAATCAAGGATGAAGAAATGGGTAGAAATTAGATTCAAAATTCTAATTTGGAAGCAAAACATCAGTGTTTCTCCCCAAGACTAAGAGTCTCAGTAAAGTCAGAATCTAATGATCACTGAATTTTACATACTGACTCAAGAAACATTTTAGATCCCCCTCCTTTAGCCAGCCATCTCTATGGAACGAGTGAACAGCTAATGCTGTGTTGGCACAGTCAGTGTATCTTTAACAGGTAATTCGTATACACATTGTGATCTTACACTTCCTTTACGATCCCCAGGTCTGTTCATTTAAGGCTTTTATTGAAGCTAAATTTCAGTAAATCCATAGCTACAAAAACAGCTGAAATACTTCTGTTATCCTATTTCTATATATAACTGTCTGCTATGTCTAATACTTAGCTCTTGGGGTATCATCCCTTTTTTTTGGACCTGTGTCTGTGCAGCCTTTGGACAAAGGGGTGGGGAGCCCAGCAGATCTGATCATGACATGAAAGTCATACAAACATTTTCTCTTTTATCAGGTAGTATTCACCTTGATCTGCAGCTCTTTATTAGTCACTTTTAGAGGATGCTGTAGAGAGACACTCATATTTTCCACATTATGAGTGGTAAAAAAAGGGGAGCGGGATTTGGAGCCAGGGATTTCTCAGTCTGCTCTGATCACGCTGGGGGGGGTGGGGCATGGGGAGAAAGGACTCTTTTAGTTGCTTTATTTTCCTCCAGGTTTGCCTGCACTGTGTGAGCTGTCTTTGGTGAGGGTTTTACCAGCATTATCCTGTTCTGTCTTATTGTGTTGACAGACTATGCTGCACATAATTAAGAGCTATATACTTCAGACAGCAGCCCCCAGTATTACAAAGGATCACATGTGTAAGGGAAAAGAAAACATTTCCCATGCAAAACAGGATTTATATGCTCTGCCAGGTCAATGACAAGCTTTTTGAGCCAGAGAGGAAAGAGTTTTTTCTCTCTTTTACTAAAATGTCTGCTTCGTTCCATTATGTATTGAAAAAGCTACTCGGCTGCCCTTGGATCCCAGATGACCTCCAGCCACAAGCCTAGGCCTTTACCAGAAAGAAGGGGGAACTATCAATCTCCAAATGAAAACACTGTGCTCCTGATTATCATTTTGTTGCCAGTGGTGTGTGAAGCTATAGAAAGGAAAAAAGCAGTTGCAAGATGGCTGCAGGTGGAGGAGTTGGTCCCAGCCTTGATGAGGCTTTTATTCTGTCTGTCACTGCATAAATTGCTCTGTCAGCAAGACACGTCTCTATACACTATGCAAGAACTTTCTTGAAAAGACTAAGATTGGTCCCCTCATCTCCTTTTGCCAACACTATTCAGTGTAAATGCACCCACTCCAGCCCAAGTGTCATGGCACTATGTTGTCTCTGGAGGCTCTGTTTGTTTCTTTCCTTGTCTAGTTTTGGATTAACATGGCCCTGTATCTATAGAGAACAGATATGTGTAGGGAATATTCATCAGTCTCTGAAGCTTACTGAAGGAAGGAGAAGATAGGATATTCATGGTTACCTGAGCCAGGATAATGAAGGTGTCTCCATAGGAAAGAGGCCATGGATTACAGGGCTTTGTCTCTGCTTAGTTGACTGCAGTGATAAAAAAAACCGATTGGGGTAATGGCTTGAATGGAAGGGCTTTGAGTTGGACACTAGGAAGTATTGTCTGGAGCAAAGTCCAGATCAACAGCAAGACTGAAAATCTTGCACCTATGAAGTCTATGGCAAAGCTCCAGCTGATCTCAGAGGGTTGAGCATTATTTTTGATCTTTCCTTGTCCCTGGGGAAAAAAAAAAATAATTGTCTAATGAAATCCCCTCATCTACTGATTTACCTACCAGCTGGGATTCAGTGCTAACCTTTTGAAGAACCACCTCATCCCAGAGAAGTATTGTCTATCTTGTTGAAACTCTTGACCTCAATGTATAGGATTTCTGTCTGTGAAGGATAGAGGATGGAATTTATTCACCATGTTCTGAGAAAATAACACAAAAGGGTTCCGCTAACGTCAAGAAGTAAGTGATGGTTTATTAAAAGAATGCAACCTAGTGGTATCAGAGACAAAGCTACCATTCAAGACAGATGTTCACAGACTGAATTCCTTGTTACCATTGCCATATCTTTGTGCTCCAACCTGCACTTCACCTGCAAAGCTTCACACATATTGCTTCATATTTGTTTTTTAAATGCTGTTGTTGTGCTTTGTGCTAGTATTTGCTTATGTACGAGAGTCACTGTTACCAGCACTAGGTCTAGAAAATGGACACAAGGCCAGTCAATATTCCTGTTGTGAATGGTTCAGATTCAGATGTCCTAGATTTTTTTTAAACTACCTTCTATTACCTATCTGCTTTGTCAATGTATGTGAAGAATTTGTTCCATCCAGTTCCTGCCTTCACACCTTTGAGTAGCATCTCTTGGACAGAACAACTGGTCTCTTATATCTCAGAATCCAGCATATCCTGCACCTGATTTCTCCATTAGCTGAAAAACACTTTGTGTCCTCCTGATTTTTGCCTTGGCTACAAGTTGTTTCTTTTAGCATGTGTATTTTCATCTCCATCATTATCTCCCTGTAATATCTCCTAACTTTGGTGTCTTCATTGCAGGAGCCTGTTCATTTACCTTGTCACTCTCTTAAATGGGTGGTGTACCTCTCTTTCTTCAGGCTGGTACAGACTGCGTTTCATGGGATGCAGAATTCTGGCTTTCTGGCTCAACAGACCCCAAGTTAGCAGCAGATCACATGGTCCTCCTGAAAGTGTACTGCAATGTTGGACAATATCACTTTTTTTAATGATGTAACATCATAAAGAGAGCTCTCTATTTCTGTCAATTCTGACCTTCCTGAATTTGAGAATATTTGGGGGAAGATATCGTAGGCACAAATTCCTTTTTGCTGTCAAATTGCATACTTTCTGCCAACGCATGCTATCACTCACCGTCCAAGCATAATGAATCATACCTTGCAAAATTCCCCTTCAGTTTCTAATTAGCACATTCTGCCTGAGCAGTCTCAATATTTTTGATGTATCTTGTAGAAAACAAGCTAGTGTTAATAAGGCAGACACTGTATCTGGGGACCAAAGCTGTAAGAAAGGGCCTCCACTTTGCCAGCTTCTAAGTAACATGACCTTAAGAGGGGAATAAACTGTTATTACAGGTTCTGTGATGATTTGGCTGGTTTGGGCTAGCCATAGTGTAATTTTTTACACAAAATGTAATTTATAATATTGCTTGGGTGTGATGCTTCTTTTTCCTCCCTTACAGAAGTTTAATGTGCTCTTCAGGCCACCTTCTCCTCACAAAGTATTTCCTACAACTGCTTCCATTGCCAGATGTGTTTCACTTCCAGTGAAACACAGTGGTATTGCAACTGCATAAGTTCAGAATTCTGCAGCGAACTACTTGTCTCCTGCATGGGCATCAGCTGCTGAGGCACCTCCTCTACACCCAAAGAACTTGTATCACTGCAAAGGTGTTTCAACACCCTTTCATGCCTGGGGCACTACTTAGCTCCTATTGAAAGTCTTTAGGCATTGATGAAGATGCTGCTGTGATCCGCTGAAATCTTACAGACTTTCAACCTGGAACTGTCATTAAGAAAGATTACATGACACAGACTCACTCCAAGTTAGACTGATGGGGTGGGTGGCTGCCTCTGCTGCTAGTGGTGGTTGAACACAAGGACAAGCCAGGAATTTTCTCTTCTGATGTTGTGTCCTCACTCAGTGGCCTTTTCCCCAAATCATCACTTTTGAGAAGAGCAGAACATTTATTAGGCAGTTACTCCATTCATTTCCCATCTGCTCCTCCTCATGATGAGCAGGGATATTCCCAACTGCACCAAAACATAGGCTTGGCTTTTAGGACATCAATCTGAGACCAATATAATAGAGTCTTTTTTTCCTTACACTATTCCAGGCCTGTGATGAAATGCAATTTGTGTTGGAGGACAATATCTGAAAAAAATGTTCCCCAATGAGTATTTTCAAAGAGACTTGTATGTACTGCATGAAAGACAGCAACTGCTCCAGGGCTTTCTATCCTCTGCACTGGAACTGCTGGACCTCACAACAACAGTGAGGTCAAAAAACATGGGGTTAATTGAACATGTTGATTTCCGTATGTCCGCAACATGGAGGGACACAGTGTCTGTCATATTCATGGTGTTGGGAGAACTTGCATGTGTTAAACTCCCGTCATTATACACACAAGTTTTTTATTCATGTTACCCTCAGGCTCTAGCAGCTGCTCAGTTTCCATTTGGGCAGGACTGGCTATTGCTTTTCACTGCTATTTCATATCCAGTCCTGCCTGTGGGAGGGATGAGTAAGTGATGGGGAGGAAGTTGGCAGTGATGGCTCTGACCGAGTCATGTTTGTGCTGGATTTTCATGTTATTCCTCTGTATCCAATGGAGAATGGTCCATCTTGTCTGCACTGTGAGGGGTGCATAAAGTATCCCTGTGTGTCTGGAGAGAAAAGCTGAGCTGTGCTAATATTGCCACTGGCTCATCACGTGCAAGTGGGAGCCTCAGAGGTAGTCATTGCTCTCTGTCACCCTCACTGACTCAGATGTCCTGCTTGCCTCTGATGAGATTGAACTGTTTTGGTTCAGCAGTGTCCTGGGAACCATCTGCAGGCCTGAATCTCCTCTTCTTTTGTTAGTACTTCAGCATGTCCATGGTATTGTACGTGTTATGACAGAGCACTGGCTCCAAATCTGAAGAAATTCCTCTGTTGGATTTATCTCCTCTCAGCATGGCTAGGCAAATTGCTTCTTCTGGCACCCACTGGGATCCAAGAAGGGAAGAACTAGTAGTGTTGACACCCACTTTTCCAGATATACAAAAAAAGGATCAAAACAATCTGTCCCCAACTTCTTAACTTTTTAACTGTGGAAATGTTTTTTTGGTTTTTTTTTCCCAGGGAAGAGACCTCCTTTTTTTTTTCACATGGGATTTTTTTTTCAAGTTTATACGTTTCTTTTTGCTTGACCACACTGATCATTTGTGCTCATTGTGTATTAATGAAAAATCTGAGAAGATAAAATGAACATTCTTTGAAACTTTTAGATTCTCCTGTTCAAAAGAGCTCTTAATTTGGAATGATATAGCTTTTCCTATGCTTTAAAGCACCCAAGAATGACACAATATGGTGTATTTCAGTACTTATTTATGTATAATAAATACTTATTCAGTATTTATTGATACAACGTATGTTTTGCCACATTTTGCATAAAAACCTGCATGCAGTTTTCCTTTTCTTTCCTCTATTGTTTTTCTGTTTCTCAGAACCTCCAGGAAATAAGAAAATCCCCATAGTTCCCCAGAGCTTTTGCCACCGACACACACGTTTACTAGATTGCAGTGCAATTCAGGATTCAATTCAGAACTGCCTCTTTTTTGAACACTTGATGGATGCACTCCTGCCCACATCATGGCTTCTTCCTCATCTCTCCCACCCCAACTCACCTTCATCTGGCCTTTTCTCTGCTGCTGCTGCCACTCTGACAGGGAGCTGCACAAAGAGCAGTTTTTCTGTTTTTTTCTCCCTGTTGCTTTGCTTGGTGCTATGCTCCAGCAGGGCTGCCTCAAGAGATTGTTCCCTGTCCCTTTGGTTTCTTGTCTTTACCCAAAATGGAGAGTTGAAAGTTTCTTGTATTATGTTCAACAGTGTTGGGGGGAAAGGGAAGAAACCAGTCACTTATGGACACAAGGGATTGTCTGATTTGCCAAAAACAACTAGTTCAGCCAGAATACCTATTCCAAGCTAGATGTGATGATTCAGAAAATCAAGTGGATAATGAGCTTTTTATGAGCAGGTTCTGTTTGTTTATTTTGCTGCAAAGCTGTGAATGACCTTGTCATGAGAAGCATCCTAGACTCTGACCTTGTAGAAGGAACCTGCATGACATGAGCACAGAAGAAACCAAACCTCTGCCTCAGCAAAGGAAAACACTGTTTTCTGAAAAGGCCTCCTAAGACTTTATCATCCCATGAGGCCACAGAGAGGACACTTGCTTTGACTTGCACAGCAGTCAAATAAGCACATCTCTGTTGCTACGCCTCTGCTCTAGGAGTACACTACATGGAATATAACCAGCCCTAACACATCAGTTGGCCCAACAATGAGCACGATGAAAGACAGAGCAGATAGTTTCGTCAAAACCAGATTTCTAGTTAGAATGAAAGACAGAGAACATGTTTTTCCCTTCCTCCTCTGTGCTGGCATCTAGCCAGACAACAGCCAAATAAAGCTGAAGTCCTGATGCAGTTCTGGGAAACTGGAATACTTCCTACCTGAGATGCTGGAAGAGTCAACTCTGTCCTAACAGAGCCAATAGTTTTCTCATCTAATTCAGTTTGAAATGATCCTTACTGTTCAGGTAACCAACCAGCTTTGAATTAAACCTTCCCAGTGACATAGATAGCATCCCCAGCCCTTAAATGTTCTTTTGCTGGGAGAAAAATGTGCATCTTCTCTTTTAAATTATTCCATATTATCTCTCTATTATACCTCATCATACTTGTGACTACTTGACTGAAAAGTCCTCCACTACCACATTAACATATGGAGTTTATTCACACAAAATACCAGAAAGGACAAGTACTCAGCAGGATTCAAACATGGGAAATATGGTAATTTCTTTGTCTCCAGTGGTACATTCCAGGGAGATCTTTCCATGGAGGAGTATAGTTCATCTCCCGCAAAAGCTGGAGTCACGGGAGTTCTGGCTTTTTAAGAGGCTAATTCTGCAAAATGCATGTTCATCATTGCTGGAAAGAAGGGAAGGGGAAATGTTTGCCTTTTATAAAGAAAGAAACATTGGCAGATCTCAGCATTTTGACACTGTTTGTGAGAATCTGTAGAAACATTTTGGGAGTTTTTCTCTTTGTTTGAGGTATGGGGGGGAAAAGGAGGAGAAAGGATCCAGCACTGAAGCGGATAGAGAACAAAAAAAAAAAAAAAAAAAAAAAAGAAAACAAAAAAGAATAATTCTGGAGAAAATTCAAATGTGGACGGTTTAATGGCAAAGCAAGAGTATTTGTTCTGAAGACTGAGGGTTCTGTTTTATACTTGTGAGAACTGATGAAATAGAGCCCAATCTTGAGAGATTCTTGAACTGATTGTTGAATTTATATAACAAAAGAGTGGTTTTACAATAAATTTCCCATTAATTAGCATGTTCACAGGTGATGGCTAAATGTGCACCCACAGTTACTTGCAAGTAATATGTTTTGCAGTAATTTATTAATTTTTATGCTGTAAGATTTACATGTGAAACAAAATTCAAGTGTGCATGCTTTGTTTGAGTAGGGAATATATAAGCTTATGAAGTAGATGTCAGGAAGGCCAAGGCATGGTTTGAACTGAACTTGGCAAGAGACCCCAAAATAACAAGAGCTTCTACAGGTACATCAATTACAAAAGGAAAGTGAAAGAAAACATACCCCCCTGAAGAACAAGAGCAGGGAGCTAGTGACAACAGATGAAGAGAAGGCTGAGATTCTCAATTACTTTTCTTCTTCAGTCTTTACTGGCAGCCTCTCTCCCAACACCTTCCAAGTCAAAAAAACACGAGGCAGGAATCAAGGTGGTGAAGTCACTCCCATTGTAAGTGAAAATCATGTTTGTAACCTCGTGAGAAACCTAAACATACTTAAGTCTATGGGACCTGAAAAGATGTGTCCCAGAGTTCTGAGTGAACTGGCAGATGCAGTCGCCAAGCCACTCTCAATAATATTTGAGAAGTCCTGGCAGTCAGGTGAAGTCCCTAGTGATTGGAAGAAGGGACATGT